>PVKC010014779.1:0-21920 GCA_004027635.1 Crocidura indochinensis | reverse complement strand
CTTTTGATTGAACCATGTCATTGAGTTTGTTGGATTTGTTCTTGTGCTCCCCATATTCGTCAGTAACACCATGTGGCATTGTTCCTTTTTGCATAGGCACATTAAAATGGGAAATTACTATCCATACAAATAAGATCTTATTTAATAGAGATTGGAACACACAAATCTTGTAATGTAAAGGGACCTTATACCCTGAACATTGACATAATGACCTGGCACAGGCCTCAGAAGAAATGGCATTATCCATTCACCTCTGAACCATGGAAACAATCCACGAAACATCCAAGTTGTCTATAACATCACCAGGAAATATTCCTCTATCACAGAAGACTCTACCACTGCTCAAAAGTCGAACTGCTCAGAATTGTCTTCCTTTAACACTGAGAAGACTAACAACAACAAGGACCTGCTTACAGGATAGGGCTTCATGCATTGCCCTTTTATTATGAGGTGAGGCAGGAGGACACTCCACATTCTAACTTCAATGCAGGATATGTAGATTCCAGGATCTTTGATACAGAAACATGATACCAACAACAGAGACTGTGTAAAAAATAAAAGTGTGTTGGCACTACAATGTATTGGATTGGACTATCTAGCTTGCCTGGAGCCTAGAGTTTGTCTTATGCCAGAAAACTTCAGGGATATGGTCTCTTCGTATTTAGGCCAAGGTCATTTCTTTCCATGCCCCTCATATTTTGGTGGGCCTATGCAAACAACAACTGCTACTCTAACACCGTTTTTTACTGTGCTCCTTTGACTCTAATCCTTACAAAAAAACCCACTTAAATTTTTGAGGTTAACTTCAACTAATATACATGTAAATGGAAATGTTAAAAAATAGTTTGCCTCTAATGTTTAAGGAGTTACATAAGTTTTATGGCTTTAGATAGCCTCGTGTGCCATTAAGAAACATTATAATGTATATAATTATATAATAATTATAATAATATAATCTGGGGACTTGACAAACAAAATAATGTACATGGATTCTGTTTTATTTATCTTAATGTTCATTGACCAAAAGTTCAAAGTTAACATATCAGCAAGGGGACTATTCTGAGAATTATGTTACTCGTAATTGTCCTTCTGTAACCTTACCTTGTCCTCTCTCTTTGCATCTTTGTTCTCATAATTAAAAATAAAAATATTTAAAAAAAACCCATAGATGAGTGAGACTAATTTGCATCTCTCTCTCTCTCTCTCTCTCTCTCTCTCTGACTTATTTCACTCAGCATAATAGATTCCATGTACATACATGTATAGGAAAATTTCATGACTTCATCCATTCTGACAACTGTATAATATTCCATTATGCATATGTACCACAGTTTCTTTAGCCATTCATCTGTTGAAGGGCATCTTGGTTGTTTCGAGAGCCTGGCTCTGGAATAGTGAATAGTGAATAGTGCTGCAATAAATATAGATGTGAGGAAGGGGTTTTTGTATTGTATTCTTGTGTTCCTTGGGTATATTCCTAGGAGTGGAATAGCTGAGTCGAATGGGAGCTGAATTTCCAGTTTTCGGAGGAGTCTCCATATCGCTTTCCATAGAGGTTGGACTAGAAGGCATTTCCACCAGCAGTGGATAAGAATTCCTTTCTCTCCACATCCCCGCCAGCACTGATTGTTCTCATTCTTTTTGATGTGTGCCAATCTCTGTGGGATCCTTAACATTTTGATCCTTACACTGTGCGCCAGAGAAATAGCACAGTGGTAAGGTGTTTGCCTTGCATGCAGCAAACCCAGGACAGATGGTGATTGGATTTCCAGCATTTCACATGGTGCCCTGAGCCTGCTGGGGTGATTTCTAAGTGCAAAGCCAGGAGTAACCACTGAGCATTGCTGGGTGTGACCCAAAAATGGGGCCAGAGCAAAAGCACAGTGATAGGGCATTTGCCTTGCAGACAGCTGACCCTAGAAGGACCTGAATTCAATCCCTGACTTCCCATACTGTCCCCTAAGCCTGTAGGGTATGATTTCTCAGAGCAGAGCCATGTGTGACTCCTGAGTGCTGCTGGATGTGGCCCAACACCCTCCAAAAAAAGAGTAATTCATGAATGTGGAGCCATGAGTAAGCCCTGAGCACCATTGGGTGTGGCCCCCAAATTAAGCAAAGTAAGAAAGAAGAAATTGCTTAGCCTCTAAGTATCCCAAAGGCCTGAAGACAACATTCCTTTGAGATGCAAATTCTGAGGTTTTTGGAGAAACTGAGGCATCAAGAAATGAAGGGAGGACACCATAGAAAAGGAGAAGTTCCAGTAAAAATTTGAAGGTAGGCAAATTTTTTCTTCTGTGTCCCTTTGCAGTTCACATCTAATTTCAGAGCCTTGTGGTCAGCAAAGATAGCCTGCAAAATTTCTATTATCTTGATTTTATGGAGGTATGTTTTATGTGCCATCATGTGGTCTATCCTGGAGAATTACCCATGTATGTTGGAAAAGAATGTGTATCCAGGTTTCTGAGGATGGAGTGCCATATATATATATATATATATATATATATATATATATATTCTCTAGATATATATTATGTATATATATCTATATATATCTACTAGTCCTCTTTCTTCCATTTCTCTTTTCAGGTCTAGTATATTTTTTGTTGGTTTTCAATTTGGCTGACCTATCAAGTGTTGACAAGCTTGTGTTGAGGTCTCCCACAATTATTGTATTATTATTAATATCCTTTTTCAGATTTGTCAACAATTGTATTAAATACTTTGCTGGTCCCTCATTGGGTGTGTATATGTTTAGGAGAATGATTTCTTCCTGCTGTACATATCCCTTGATTAGTACATATTATCCATCTTTGTCCCTTACAACTTTTCTGAGTATAAAGTTTGTGTCATCTGATATTAGTATGGACACCCCCACTTTTTAAGGGTGTTGTTTGCTTGAATGATTTTCCTCCAGCCTTTGATTTTGAGTCTATGTTTATTCTGACTATTTAGGTGCGTTTCTTATAGGTAGCAGAAGGTTGGGTTCAGTTTTTTGATTCATTTCGCCACTCTGTGCCTCTTAATGGGTGCATTTAGTCCATTGATATTGAGAGGGATTTATTGCCATCTTTGTGTAGAAGTTTGGTGTGTTTTTTGTTTTGTCTTTAGAATAGATCTTTCTACTACTGAACAACCAGTGGATCGAGATGAACTCAAAGAAGAAATAAAAAATTTCCTGGAAACAAACGACAATGAAAACACAAACTATTAGAACCTATGGGATACAGCAAAAACGGTACTGAGAGGAAAATTTGTAGCTTTGCAAGCACACAATAGGAAGGAAGAAGGAGCATACATGAATAGCTTAATGACGCAGCTTATAGAATTAGAAAATGATCAACAAAAGAAATCAAAAATAGGGAGACAGAAGGAAATAACAAAGCTGAGAGCAGAAATCAATGAAATGGAAACCCAAAAAACAATCCAAAAAATCAACGAAAGCAGAAGTTGGCTCTTTGAAAAAATAAACAAGATTGATAGATCATTGGCAAAACTCACAAAGCAAAAGAGAGAGAAACTTGATAAAGCATGTTAGAAATGAAAAGGGGGAGACCACTACAGATACTGCAGAGATTCAAAGGGTATTCAGAGAATACTTTGAAAAAAATCTATGCCACTAAATATGAGAACCTGGACGAAATGGCTAAATTTCTGAACTCATATAATCTTCCATGGTTGAATGAAGAAGATGTAGCATATCTAAACACCCTCATCACTACTGAGGAAATTAAAACCGTAATAAAAAATTTGGCCGGGCGGTGGCGCTGGAGATAAGGTGCCTGTGTTAACCTAGGACGGACTGCGGTTCGATCCCCCGGTTCCCCATATGGTCCCCCGTGCCTGCCAGGAGCGACTTCTGAGCGAATAGCCAGGAGTAACCCCTGAGCGTCATCGGGTGTGGCCCAAAAACCAAAAAAAAAAAAAAAATTTGCCCAAAAACAAAAGCCCAGACCCTGATGGATTCACGAATGAATTCTTTCAAACCTATCAAGAGGAACTACTACCAATCCTGGCCAGGCTCTTTTATGAAATCAAAAAAACAGGAACATTTCCAAATAGCTTTTATGAAGCCAACATCACCTTAATACCAAAATCAGATAGAGATGCTGCCAAAAAAGAAAATTACAGACCAATATCCCTGATGAACACAGATGCAAAATCCTCAACAAAATTCTGGCGAACAGGATTCAGTACCTCATCAAGAAGATCATTCACTTTGATTAAGTAGGTTTCATCCCAGGAATGCAAGAATGGTTTAACATTCGTAAATCTATCAACATAATACACAACATAAACAACAAGAAAAAAATCACATAGTCATATCAATAGATGCAGAAAAAGCATTTGATAAGGTTCAACACTCATTCTTGATGAAAACTCTCAGCAAGATAGGAATAAAAGGAATCTTTCTCAATATAGTTAAGGCCATCTACCACAAGCCAGTGGCAAATATTATCCTCAATGGAGAAAAACTAAAAGCCTTCCCTCTAAATTCTGGTACAAGACAAGGCTTTCCTCTCTCACCACTCCTATTCAACATAGTAGTGGAAGTACTTGCTATAGCGATTAGGCGAGAAAAAGATATCAAGGGAATCCAGATAGGAAAGGAAGAAGTCAAGCTCTCGCTTTTTGCAGATGATATGTTACTCTACTTAGAATACCCTAAAGACTCCACAAAAAAGCTTCTAGAAATAATAGATTCATATAGCAAAGTGCAGGCTACAAAATTAACGCACAAAAATTAATGGCTATTTTATACACTAATAATGATAGGGAAGAAATGGGCATTAAGAGAACAATCCCATTCACATTAGTGCCACACAAACTCAAATATCTTGGAGTCAACCTGACTAAAGATGTGAAGGATCTATACAAAGAAAACTATAAGACACTGCTCCAAGAAATAAGAGAGGACATTCGGAAATGGAAACACATACCCTGCTCATGGATTGGCAGGATCAACATCATTAAAATGGCAATACTAAAAATTCTAAAAGCGTTGTACAGATTTAACGCGATTCCTCTAAAGATACCCATGACTTTCTTCAAAGAAGTGGATCAAACACTTCTGAAATTCATTTGGAACAATAAACAACCTTGAATAGCTAAATCACTCCCTGGGAAAAGGAATATGGGAGGCATTACGTTCCCCAATTTTAAGCTGTAATCCAAAGCAATAGTTCTAAAAACAGCATGGTATTGGAATAAAGACAGACCCTCAGATCAGTGGAATAGGCTTGAGTACTCAGAGAATGTTCCTCAGACATATAACCACCTAGTTTTTGATAAAGGAGAAAGAAATCCGAAGTGGAGCAAGGAAAGCCTATTCAACAGGTGGTGATGGCACATCTGGTTAGCCATTTGCAAAAAAGCGAACTCAGAACCCCAGCTAACACCATGTACAAAGATAAAATCCAAGTGGATTAAAGACCTTGATATCAGATATGAAACTATAAGGTATATAGAACAACATGTAGGTGAAACACTCCATGACATTGAGACTAAAGGCATCTTTAAGGAGGAGACAGCACTCTCCAAACAGGTGGAAGCAGAGATAAACAGATGGGACTATATTAAGCTGAGAAGGTTCTGCATCTCAAAGGAGACAGTGCCCAGAATACAAAGGCCACCCACTGAGTGGGAGAAATTATTCACCCAATACTCATCAGATAAAAGACTAATATCCAAAATTTACAAGATACTGACAGAACTATAGAAGAAAAAAACATCTAACCCCATCAAAAATGGGGAGAAGAAATGAAGAAAGGCAAATGGCCAAAAGGCACATGAAAAGATTCTCAACATCACGAATTGTCAGGGAGATGCAAATCAAAACTACTATGAGGTACCACTTCATGCCACTGAGATTGGCACACATCACAAAAAAGGAAAACAAGCAGTGTTGGCGGGGATGTGGAGAGAAAGGAACTCTTTTTCACTGCTGGTGGGAATGCCATCTAGTACAACCTTTATGGAAAGCGAAATGGAGATTCCTTCACAAACTGGAAATTGAGCTTCCATACAATCCAGCTATACCACTCCTAGGAAATACCCGAGGAACACAAAAATACAATACAAAAATCCCTTCCTTACACCTATATTCATTGCAGCACTATTTACAATAGCCAGACTCTGGAAACAACCAAGGTGCCCTTCAACAGATGAGTGGCTAAAGAAACTGTGGTACATATACACAATGGAATACTATGCAGCTATCAGGAGAGATGAAGTCATGAAATTTTCCTATACATGGATGTACATGGAATCTATTATGCTGAGTGAAGTAAGTCAGAGGGAGAGAGAAAGATGCAGAATGGTTTCTCTCATCTATGGGTTTTGAGAAAAATGAAACATTTTTAACAGTATCTCAGAGGCAAGAGAGATGAGGGCTGGTAGGTGCAGCTCATGATATGAAGCTCACCACATAGAGTGATGAGTGCAGTTGTAGAGATGACTACACTGAAAACTATCATAACAATGTGAATGAATGAGGGAAGATGAAAGCCTGTCTCGAGTACAGGTGTAGGGAGGTGGGGAGGAGGGAGATCTGGGAAATTGGTGGTGGGAATGTTGCACTGGTGAAGGGGGGTGTTCTTTACATAACTGTAATCATACAACTATAATCATATTTGTAATCACGGTGTTTAAATAAAGATAATTATAAAAAAAATTCGAAGAGATGGAAGCCAGGTCAGAGTCCATAAGGCTCTGTGTTTTCACTTCAGCTCCATCCTTTTATAATATTATCACAACCTTTAGATTTTCCTGAAATATTCCCCCCACTAGAGATTTCTGGTGGGCGCTTTTGTGATGAACAGACTATATGATCTCTTTATGACTCTATATGATCAAAGTCACTTCTTTGTGACTTCCTTTCATATGTATGAAAAGTGTGTAGATATCTGCTTTTAGTATAGCGTCTTCCTCAGTGCTCCTAGCAGAGTTTATGTCAAACTGACTGCAGCATCTCCACAAGTTGTACCTTGACATTGTAAAGACAGTTTCTTTGCTTAAATCTCATGATCTAACCTCTGCTACTTACTTTCTTTTCTCCTGCAACTTCCTCCTGTTATTTAGCCTTTATATTGTTGAGTGGACTTCCCGCCTTGCTCAGGATTAAGCTTTGGCTTCAGGGAATGTTGTGGTTGGTTTGATCTTTTATCCAAACCACTGAAACTTCCTGCAAGTTACCAACAAGGCTGTTTGGTATTATCATTTATTATGTTTATTATGTTTCCTTCAATAACTTGCCCTTTGCAATTACAGCTTGCTACCTATTGGTTTCAATAGGTAAAGTTCTCTAAGCTTTATTTACCTCACTAAGCTTATATTTATTTATATATTTTATTTTATTTATATTTATATATTATATTTATTTATATATTTATTTTATTTATATTTTTTATTATATTTATTTATATAGTTATTTACCTCACTAAGCTTATATTTTTCTAGATTTTTAATATAAAGTATGAGGTGCAAATCCTCCTTTTGATTAGATAAGTAGATGGTGTAAGATTATTTACTGGCCTAATCTCAATGCTCTCTGATCTGAATTATAGGGAGTTCCACAGAGAATCAGAGTGTAAGGAGCTGGTGTTCCAGCTGCTGGGACAATCAAAACACAAAATTTCGTTGTCTTACATGGACACAACAATAATAACAGCAAAATTCAGTGATCAAAGATAGAAGACAAAATAAAAAGAAAAGTTTGAAACATGGAGAAAATGATTAAACTGTGATATAAAGTCAGTTGATGCCAATGGAAAAATGAGACTAATTCGATTGTTGAGATGACCTTTAATTTATAAAAATGATGTGAAGATCATAAAGCTCTATGGTGAGAAGCTAGACAAATTTGAGTCTGGGAATGCTAGACTCTTGGACCTGAAGGTGCAGCGGAGGGAATTGAATATCACATCAGCTAAGGAAATTGAAGTTGACAGCGGTCAAAACGCTATTATAATCTTCTTTCCTGTTCTTCAACTAAAGTCTTTCCAGAAAATCTAGGTCCAGCTAGTACGGGAACAGGAGGAAAAGTTCAGTGGGAAGCATGCTGTCTTTATTATTCAGAGGAGAATTATGCTTAAGTCAATTCAAAAAAGCTTACCCCCCCCCTCCTTGAAGCCTCACCCTAACAGTTGTGCATGATGCAATCCTGGAGGATTTGGTCTTCCCTAGTGAAATGTGGGCAAGAAAATCCATGAGAAACCAAATGACAGCTGACTCATAAAGGTTCATTTGGACATAGCACAGAAAACAAGGTGGGGCATAAAGTTGAAACGTTTGCTCACAGGCAAGGATATTAATTTTGAATTCCCAGAGTTTCAAATGTAAAAAAAAACAACCTAGGGGCCCGGGAGATAGCATAGAGGTAAGGCATTGTTTGCCTTTCATGCAAAAGGTCATCGGTTCAAATCCCGGTGCCCCATATGGTCCCCCGTGCCTGCCAGGAGCAATTTCTGAGCATGGAGCCAGGAGTAACCCTTGAGCACTGCCGGGTGTGACCCAAAAAACCAACAAAAAACCTAAATAAAATATTCTTCACAGTAAATAAACATGATGCATTTCAAAATGCACCTGGGGGGGGAGGAGGGCACAGAGATAGTACACTGGATAGGGTGCTTGTCTAGCATGTGGATGACCTAGCTTTAATCCCTGGCATTCTATATGGTCCCTCGAGCCTGCCAGGTCCCCCTGAGTGTAGTAAACCCTGAGCACTGCTGGGTGTGGCTCTAAAACAAACAAACAAACAAACAAATTGCTCCTGGATTTCCTGAGTACTGCTTAGGAGTATCCCACAAAATAAAATCCTAACGAATCAGTGGTGTAACTTCCTCAGAAGACAATGCCAATGATCTTAATAGTGAACTCAGCATCTTGCAAAGTCACTGCTTTAAGAATAGTTTAAAAGTTGCCTTTATTGGTGGTTCAAATCCTGGCATCCCGTATGGTTTTCACCACCAACTCCCCACCCCACCCTACCCCACCCTCACCCCCTAGCCAGGAGCAATTTCTGAGTGTAGAGTCAGGAGTAATCCCTGAGCACTGCTGAGTGTGACAAAAACAAACAAACAAAAACAGTATATATATTCTGTAAAAAAAATAGAACAACAACAACAACAACAAAAAAAACAGTTGCCCTTACCTTATCAGACACAGCTTCTGTCCTAAGTACCTTTTCATAAGTTAAAGTGAGAAACCTAAAAAGGAAGAGAAAAGCTTAATAACAAATGAAAATCCAAGGGAAAATTTTCATCAGTGAGATAAATGAAGAATTAAGAGCAATAAAAGGAGAGGAAACCATGAGCTATTGATCTGAAATCTGGAGATGAAGCTGTCTATGGCTAAGCTTATAAACAATAAGAAATTCCATTATGCTTGGGTATCAACATATTTCTTTGAGATAAATTTTATTGAGCTGTTCACATAATGCAAGCAAGCATGACTTCATTGGAATATTCCATTTTTTTTGGGGTCACATCCAGTGGTGCTCAGGGGTTACTCGTGGCTCTGTGCTCAGAAATCGCTCCTGGCAGGCATGGGGGACCATATGGGATGCCAGGATTTGAACCATCACTTGTCCTGGATCGGCTGCATGCAAGGCAGATGCCCTACTGCTGTGCTATCTCTCTGCCCCCCAGAAATTCCATTCTTGATGAACTAGAGATAGACATTAAAATTCTGGAAGCTTAAGCACTAAGATAATTAAACAACCATGCTGTTGAATGTCTAAGAAAAAAGATCATTAAAGAGGACTGGAATGTTAGTATAATAAATAAGGAAGTAACCCCTGATCATTGCTGGATGTTATTCTCCCACAGAAAAACAGTCTCTTCCAAAGGATCATTTAGACCTTGTGATAAGAAAATAATGGGATCTAGGGAATCTGAATGCTTTACAGAAAAAAAAAAAAAGGAATTTGGAAAAGTGGTATTCAATGATGCCTCTTTTTTTGGGGGGGAGGTCACATCCATTTGATGCTCAGGAGTTACTCCTGGCTAAGCACTCAGAAATTGCCCCTGCCTTGGGGGGACCATATGGGACTCCTGGGGATTGAACCGCAGTCCTTCCTTGGCTAACGCTTGCAAGGCAGACACCTTACCTTTAGTGCCACCTCGCCGGCCCCCAATGATGCCAATAATAGGTTAAATTCTAGAAAATGTCAAATGAAACTCATAGAAACTATCATTCAGGCTGCTGAAAATGTCAACCAGTAACGTAAAAGCAGGAGTAATAATAACTTTAGTGACTTGTCAAATACTTATAAGCATAGCAGATTCAATTTCCTCAGGCAGCAGTGATGCTGAGCCTGCAATATTCCCTAAATTTATTAGTACGATTTGCCTTCTATAAGAGAAAGTGTAGAGGAAACAAACTTCATGCAAGATACAACCTCTGCTAGAACTACCTTTATTCAGACCACACATTTATGTGGAATATGACCCTATTATTACCAGTTAATATTAATCATCAAGAGTCAGGATTTTAGGCCAGAGAAAAAGTATAGGGGTTAAGGTACTTGCCTTGCATGCATTTGACCCCCAAGTTTGATCCCCCAAACCACATGTAATCCCCTGAGCACTGCCAGGAGTGACCCCTGAGCACATAACTAGGATAAAGCCCTGAGCATAGTTAGGGGTAGCCTCAAACAAAACAAATAAACAAAACCAGAAAGTTTGAGATACTTTTATAATTTCTTTGTTCTTTTTTTTTTTGCCACACCTTGCAATGCTTCAGGGTTACTCCTGACTTTTTACCCAGGAATCACTCTTGGATGCTCAGGGGACCATCTGGGGTGCAGGGACCAAATCTGGGTTGACCAGATGCACAGAATTTACCTGCTGTGCTATGATTCAGCTCTTAGAAACAACTTAATAGAATCCAAAGGAGCTAAAAGAATTTCAGGAAAACCAAATGAGACTTTTCTATTCCAGATATTTTGATTAGTTAATTATTTTACTTTACTTTTTTTGGGGGGGGCACACCTGGTGATGCTCAGGGGTTACTCCTGGATATGCGCTCAGAAATCACTCCTGGCTTGGGAGACCATATGGGATGCCGGGGGATCAAACCATGGTCCTTCCAAGGCTAGTGTGGGCAAGTCAGATGCCTTACCCCTTGTGCCACCGCCCTGGCCCCAGTTGATTATTTTAATTTAACTTATTTATTTAATTTGTTGGGCTACACCTGGAGATATTCAGGGGTTACTCCAGTATCTGTGCTCAGAAATTACTACTGGTAATGCTCAAGGAACTATATGGAATGCAGAGAGGATCAAAACCCATTCAGGTGTGTTCAATATAGGTGTCTTAAGCACTGTATTATCTCTCCAATGCAGCACTAGATCATTTAAAAATAAAATGTACGGCACACCTTGCAAGGAAGCGGAAAGAACATCACATCAGTTGTTGGAAATTAAATGCAACTTTAGGCTTCTCAAAGTCTATTATTTAGCAAGAAACAGAGGAGGCACCATTGGCATAAAAGTGACATTATGACAATGTGAAACAGCTTTGATTAAAATGCAGTTTTTAAAATTCATCAACTTAAAATGAATGATATGAAAGATTGAAATGAATATTATAAAACGTTTGCTTTCAGATACCAAGATACCAATCTTCTATTTTGACTATTCTGAAATGATTCATTTCATTTTCATAATGGTGTTATTTTTTAAATGACAGTCTGTAGAAAATTTTTATTATTTTACATTCTTAAACTTTTAGTAAATTCCCAGATATGATTCATTCTGCCAAAAGTGATATATATGTATTATGATATATATGTGCTCATTCTGCCAAAAGTGATATAAATATGTATTATGATATATATGTGCATATTGTTTTCGGGTTATATCCAGCAGTTCTTAAGATTTAGTCCAGGCACTGTGCTCAGAGATTGCTGTACTATCTCTCCAGGCCCCTAACTCATAAGTCTTGAGCTGACTGCCTTGATATTATTTCTCTGCTGCTACCCTGCTTCATCAGACTTGTCCACCTAAGGTTAGAAACGTGATGACTTTGCCGGGTCTGTATTGTGAATCTGGGGACAAAAAAAAAAAAAAAAAAAAAAAAAAAGAAACGTGATGACTGGGACAGTCTCACCCAACACATTGATCCAAATGGATATTTACATTTTTATTACAAAGGGCTTCCAATATGTGGAATATTTATATTTTTATTTTACACCCTAACAGTCTGAGGGACAATGAACTGGCCCCCTGCTTAAAAAGTTAGAGGAATAGAATCTATTTATTTTGGAAAAATCTTTATCTTGTTCCTTTCCATAGAACTAGATGACAGTCCTACGATAGTGGGTGAAGATTTTTTTTCTCACCAAAATTTTATGGGAACTTTTTATTTGTTGTTGTTTTGTTTTTGGGCCACACCCGGTGATGCTCAGGGGTTACTCCTGGCTATGCACTCAGAAATGACTCCTGGCTTGGGGGATCATATGGGACGCCAGGGGATTGAACCGCGGTCCGTCCTAGGCTAGTGTGAGCAAGGCAGGCGCCTTACTGCTTATGCCACTGCTCTGGCCAAAGGAAAGTTGTTTTAAATAATGACTTACAGATGGAAAGAGAAAGAGAGAGAGAGTGTACAGGGGGTTGTCATGAATGTAGCTGATCCTAGTTTGATTCTCAGCAATGCAAAGAGCCTGGCATAGCTCCCAAGAACAACTGAGAGTGGCCTCCCAACCAAAACTGACCAGCTAAATAAATAAATTGTATCTTACTTATAAAACCTTCAATAAGGCAAAGAGAAGAGAAAGAGCTTCCACGAGGTCTTTGACTGTCTGAGGACAGAGAACTAAATCAGGGTCCAGTACTGGGATTCTCCAATTCAGACAAATCCTCTAGCACATTTATATGTAAAATACGGAGAGTAGTCAGGGATGCTGGCTCCGAGGTTGGTTTCATTCCAGAGGCTGGAACTTCTTAATACAGCAGGATTCCAGAGCGCAGGGTAGGCCCAATTGTCAGATGGCAAAAGCTGTCATTGCCATCCTGGGAGTGAGACACACACACCTAAGCTGATTCTAGAATAGCACAGGGAGAACATAACTCTATACCAGTTCAAATAGTGCTGGAAGCCAAAGGTCATCATTGACTCGTGGGAAGGAGATTGGTTAAGTACTAGTTTGTTCTATTGGATAGTCCTGACATCACCTTAATCCTTTAACCAATAACCCTCCTCCTGAGAGTAGAGGGTGAGGACTTGCAACGCCTTAGTGCAGAAATCACTGAACACACGTACAAGGACGGAAAACCTGAGTAGAATGTAAAACACATGGGAGCAGTTTAATAAAAAGAGAAGAAAGGTTACATCACTGTCATCATGAGTGATATTAGAGAAGCAAAGGCTCTGTCCTTAAAACTTCATCCCAGGGGCCGGAGAGATAGCACAGGATAGGGCATTTGCCTTGCATGCAGAAGGATGGTGGTTGAATCCCGGCATCCCATATGGTTCCCGAGCTTGCCAGGAGTGTTTTCTGGGTGTAGAGCCAGGTGTAACCCCTGAGTGCTGCCATGTGTGACCCAAAAATCAAACAGCAAACAAACAAACAAAAAACTTCATCCCAGAGAGTGGGGTTGAGTTTTATTAGAGCTCTACAACCAAAAATCCAGACTGAAATTCAAATATATGGATTGCATGAATAGGACCTTTCTACTACTGGATCACACTGCCATATGGAGAAGGGGATGTTGACTACTGAGATTCTCCAACAAAATACAAAGACCTAGGCTGATAGATCCAAGGGCTAGAGAGCACCATTCTCATGCAGAAATCTGTTTTTTTTTTTGAGCAATGTATGATTGACTAAATTGAAATAACCCCAATGCACTGAGCTGGGATAAGTTTCAAAGGATCATTGGACATTAGGTGTTATCCTGACCCCATTTTCTCCTCATCCTGTAGTTCTCAATACTTACTCCTGTCTTGCACTTAGGAATCACTCCTAGTGAGTTTGGGAACCATAGAGATGCCAAGGATTAAATCCTGGTCAGTTGTATGTGAGGCAAATGCCCTACCTGCTGAACTATCTCTTTGGACCCCATGCATCTGATTCTTATATCTCTGTTCTCTTTTCTGGCCAGTCTGACTAAGGAAGACAATATGAATAGTCAATATAAGTAGGGTGTGGGAGGAGGCAGATGGGGGTCATTTGTAGTGGGAATGTTGCACTGGTGAAGGGGGGTGTTCTTTTGGTGACTGAAGCCAACTACAGTCCTATTTGTAATCACAGTGTTTAAATAAAAAAAATTGTGAAAATTATTGGGGGATTTCTCAGGAACCAAATCTAGTAGCAAGCAAAAGTCGATGTTACTGGGAGGTGAAGGCAGGGGGGTCACCTATTGGTTTCTTCTCATGCTGAGAATCTGTTTTTTCACTTTGGGAGCTGGTTGGCATCTGGCTGGACTGAGGAGAATATTGTTTTGCTTTATGAGGAGTTAAGGACAGAGTAAACAATAGGTTAAATATGGATAAATAATATTAAGGGCTCAGGGAGGATTTGTAAGGTTTTAGCAAAAAACAAAACAAAACAAAACAAAAACAAAACGGTGGGAGGAAGGGTTATCTATGACAGAGGGGATGACATTATACTACATAGATGTTACATCTATTATGGATGGAAATTAGACTGACAATGATATGGTGTACACACAAACACTCCTGTGTCTACAATGGCAGCCAGATAGGTTCATGGATTATATTTGAATAGCTTTCCCAGGTGATATGGAACAGGTCACTTGAAGAGAAGAAGGGAAATAAAGGAAAAAAAGTATAGGTGGCAAATCTGTTGTAAAAGGTTCCCTCCCCCTATTTTCCCTTTTAGGGCAATCATGTTTGGTAAGGGTAAATCAGATTGAAGAAAGGCTTAGCTTAGGTTGTGTGTGTAGCATTCTTAAGAGCAATCATGAATTTCAAATCAAAATAACCAAGTGACATGATAATGAGCACTGTCTGGGGAGACTATGTCATGAAATTGATATATCTATACAGATAAACATTAGATGATCATTAGTATGGTAAACATATGTACTCATACAAATAGATCAGTGGGTTACAGTTAAAAAGCAAGCCCAGGTGAGATGAAACATACAATAAAAAAGGGTGAGAGAGAGAAAGAAGAAATGGTTAAAGCCAGGAAAGGTTTTCCATTTTCTGGTTCAATAATGCTTGGTGAGTGTAGACTTGACTTTACTGGGGAAAGGCTACCTGGAATAGATTGTATATAAAACATTCTAGAAAATATGTGATATGGTAATGAGCACTGTATAGGTAGTAAGTACCATGTATTATCCAGTGGGTCATGCGCATCAACGATTTCTTTCCTAGAGGCACAATTATGAGCATTATGGTATCATGGTAGACTAAGAAGAGTTGACTTAGTTTGGGAGAAAATGGCTGATGATGAGGAGGGAAAAATCTCTTTCCTAAGGCTTATGAAAGCCCCGGGGCTGGGGTCCTGATAGTAGGACTCCCAGCCCAGAAGAAGCTTTTGGCTACAGATGACAATGGATTCAACTGGTAGTGACACTGGGAGCCGAGGCCTAGGCCTGGCTTAGTCTACCTGAGCTTCCCTGACCATTCTACTCTACTTATTTTGACACATTTAGAAGAAGTAGAATTGAAACTTAGGCAATCCTGGAACAAACATCTTGATAATAATATCTTGGAAGTAACAAGGAAGCATCTGAGAATAAAATAATGGTCTGGATACAAACCAGAAAACTCATATACCTATTCATAACTTATGACTTGTTATTCATCTGAGAATATGGAACTTTTTTTATTGACATGACAAATGTATAAGTTGTGTCAATAACACTCGTGGGTTGATAGAGATAAATCTCTGGTCAATCATTCCATTTGTTCAAATGAAAAAAAAAAACAACTCATTCTGGAACACCTTTGTTGCCTCTGGCATGTGTTGGTTGCCCTCTGTGACACTGTTCATGAACTACCTGGCAGGAGGAATCTGCGTAGAGCTATTTGTTCCAGGGGGCCCTGTAGAGTGATTGTTCTGGGGGTTCTCCTTGAGGTTGAAAGCTTCAAAGAAACCACTGCATCAGAGATGGGGAGGAATAGCACAAAGGGGGGTGACATTCCCTTATGTTTAGTGATTTCTAATTGGATTTGACATTGATCTTCTCCTTCTTCCTCAAAAAGAGCTCTGGTTAAAGGAGCACTTGAGCACTTGCTTAAGGGGTCCTTCTAAGCCTCATTGTTCAAGCTGATCCTTTCCAGAGCAGCCTCATCTACCACCCATCTACCATCTACCCCCCCCCCCCCAGCCCCAAATAAATCCCGTTACCCTTCAGATATCCCAGTTCCTCTTTTGATGCATATAGCTTTGTTGGTAGGAAATAAACCAGGGGTCCCCAAACTATAGCCCATGGGCTGCATGCGATCAGCTGAGGACATTTATCTGGTTTGCCAGGTGTTTTGGCCACCGCCACCTGTCCTGCTTAGTAATAGTGTGCTACATTCTCCAACTCTCCTCCTCTTTGTCTCTCCTCTCAGTCTCAGGCAGGGGTCCTCAATCTACAGTTCATGGACCACAGTTGTTCATAGTCTTTTTAAAAACTAATCTGACCCTCGAACAGTCCGAGGGACAGTGAACTGGCCCCTGTTTAAAAAGTTTGATGACCCCAGGAATAAAACTGTCTCTCTGGTCATCAGTCTCAGACCTTTTTTTTCTTGGTCATCAACTGGGAAAACATCCTTGGTCCCCCAAAATACTAGGGAAAAAGAAGTTGACCCTTGCTAGCTCACAGGTCAACAGAGATATGTGTACATCTAATGAAAATCATATTTGTCTGAGACACCTGAGTAAACAAAGCGGGATATAGAACTAGTTAGGCCACTTGAACTACTTGTACTTGGAGAGTGTGACTTACTAATTTACTTACCACTTTTACTTAGCACATTGACTGGAAGAAAGCCAGCAGCACCAATCTCCTTGTGAGACTCATAGATCATTAATTTAGTCTTATTTTCCTCCATTGTCATGGGTAGATAAAATCTTACAGGCAGAAGAAAATAAGAATGTTCCTTTCAGGGACACAGTAACCATACAGCAGACTCTACCTGTTTTGTTTTGCACTGGATTGTTTTGTACATGGCAGACATAGCATCTTCTATGGTCCCCTAAACTCACCAGGGGTGATTCCTGGTATATATATTTTTTTGGCACACAAAGCCAAGAGTTAGCCCTTACCACTGCTTTTGGTGTGACCCCCAAATCAAATAAACAATCCAAAAATATTCCTTCCACTCCAAGTACTCAGAAGCAGAATTAAGAATCAGGTTCTTTTTTTGTTTTTTTTTGTTTTTTATTTTTGTTTGTTTGAGGGCCACCTGGTAGCACTCAGGCGTCACTCCTGACTTTGCACTCAGGAATCATATCTGGCAGGCTTGGGAGACCATATGGGATGCTGGGGATCGAACCTGGGTCTTTTCCAGGTTGGTAGCATGCAAGGCAAATGCCCTACCACTGGGCTATAGCTCTGGCCTCAAGAATCAGGTTCTGTTCCACCCCTGCCCCTCCCCCATCCCAAATATATTTACTTGACCAAAACTTGAGCTCCCTTCCAAGTGAAGTCTAGTTCATGTGTTGATAATCTGTGACTTGTAGGTAAATGGGGGATAGGATTTTCTTCCACACCTTCTATCTATGACAAGAGGAACAGAGGGCATCTCCTGGAGTTTAATCAGAATTGTTGCACCATGGGTTTATCTTGTCATTGTGAAGCAAATTCATGCAATATTGTGTAATCAGTATTGTTGCACAATGGGTAGGTCTTGCCATTGTGAAGCAAGTTTGTACAATATTGTTGCCATAGAACAATTGTATTAATGCCAATTTACAATGTGAGCTCTTAGGTACTTAAGACACTGGATAGGGGGAAGGCAGTAATTGTTAATTGTTACTTGGTAATTTTTCATACTATTCATGAATACATACTACTGAACAGGTTGATGTGAATATCAGGTGAATCTACAAGCAGATTAAATGACTACATACTTTTGGTCACAAAACTCCCTCCCCTTTACGATTCTTTAGATCCCAGGTGTGAGAGGACCATTCTCTGTTCTTCTCCTTTTGACCAACTTCATTCAGCATGATGTAATCGAGGCCCATCTGTGGAGGAACAAATTGCATGATTTGATGTTTTTGTAAAACCAAGTAGCATTTCATTGTGTTATGTAATGTATGTCCCTATCTAGAGATTTTCTTGAACTTTTGCATTGTTCCCAGATTTTGGCTATTGTAATTAGTGCTGTAATGAATGTAAGGGTTCACATGTTTTTTTCTGAATAGACATTTTGGATCCTTAAGTAGATGCTAAGATGTAAAAATCACTAGGCCATCTCAAATTTGACTTTCCAGGTTTTTTTTTTTTGAGCAACAGTCGGTGGTGTTCAGGGGCTACTTCTGGCCTCTGCACTCAGAAATCACTCCTGGTAGGCTTGGGGGACCATATGAAATGCCAGGGATTGAACCCAGGTTGGCTGTGTCCAAGATGAATGCCCTACCAACTATGTAATAACTCTGGCCCCAATATTTTTGACACACCTGGTAGTGCTCAGGGTTTACTCCTAGCTTTGTGCTCAGAAATCACTCCTGGGAGGCTCAGGGGACCATATGGGATGCCAGGGTCCAATCTTGCACAAAGATCTGCTTTGTGCAAGGTAAACATCTTACAGCTGTGCTGTCTCTCCAGCCCAATTTATTTATTTATTTATTTATTTTGGCAAAGTGTTCATACTCTTCCAAAAAGGTAAAGTCAACATTACCACCGGTGAAGATCCCTTTGACTCCACATGTATGCCAATACTGGTTGTTTTCATTCTTTGTGATAGATGTGTAGTAATCTCACTGATGTGAGCTGATATATCATTTATTTAATCTGAAAAGTTCTAATCTCATATTTGCTTTTCCCTAATAAATGATGCAGATAATTTTTCATATATCTTTTGATCCTTTTGACCACCTGTATGTCTTCTTTGAGGAAGTTTCTGTCCATCTCTTCTTCCCATTTTTTGTTACATTAGGCTATTTTTATTTCTCATAAAGTTCTATCAGTGCTTTATATATCTTGGATATCAATCCTTTATCAGATGAGTGGTAGAAAAATATTCTCTCTCAGTCTGTGGGGTGTCTTTTTCTTTTTGCTTGTTGGTTTTTGTTTTTGGGCCACACCTGAGCATCACTCTCAGGGGTTACTCCTTGCTATATGCTCATAAATCACTCCTGTCTTGGGGGGCCATATGGGGCTTTGGGGGGATCGAACTTTGGTCAGTCCTAGGTTAGCGCATGTAAGGCAGATGCGCCACTGCTCCGGCCCCAAATGTTATATGAATCTTTTTTATTCTGTTTGTTGTTTCATTTGCAGTAAAGAGAGCTCTTAGTTTAATATAGTCTGATATGTTGTCTTTGCTTGGTCAATGGTATTGAATCATTGAAATACCTCTAGATTCCGTGTCATAAAGTGTTCTACTTATGTTTCCCTTTTAATCTATGGATTCAGGTTTAAATGGCTTTATATATAGATCTTTAATTCATTTTGACTTGACTTTTGTGGATTGCATTAGAAAAGGGTCTGAGTTCTTATTTTTGTGTGTTTGTTTGTTTTTTTTTTTTTTTTGGATCACACCTTGTGGTGCTCAGAGTTTACTCCTAGCTTTGTGCTCAGAAATCACTCTTAGTAGGCTTGGGAGACCATATGGGATGCCAGGATTCGAACCATTGCCCATCCTGAATCAGCTGTGTGCAAAGTAAAAGCCCTACCACTGTGCTATCTCTCTGGCACCCATGAGTTCATTTTTTTTGTATAGAAACAAATAATTTTCCCAAAACCATTTATTGAAGAGGTTTTTTAAAGTTATACTTCATTTTTTTTGCTCCTTTGTTGAGCAAATATACTGTCCATATACCTAAGGTTCTATCTCTGAACTCTATATTCTATTTGTATGCAAGACTGACATTCTTCTAGTACCACACTGTTTTGATTACTATAATTTTATAGTACATTTTGAAATTGGGGAAAGTGAAGCCTTCCATCTTCTCACCCCAGGATTGTTTTTAATCTTTGGGGAGATGTCTTTTAATCCAAATAAATTTTAATAGTGTTTTGCATATGTCTTAAAAATATCACGGGCATTTTTATAAGGTTCTTATTGAATCTATAGAATGCTCTGGCTAAGATGTCATTTTGACAGAATTAATTCTTTCAATCCATGAACAGAGGATTTGTCTTCATTTCCTTGTGTTTTATTTTATTTCTTACTTTATTTTAAAAATTATTATTCTGTCTTTTGAGTCATATCTGACAGTGTACAAGGATTTTCTCTTGGCTCTGTGCTTAGAAATGACTTGGGAGGGGCTCTGGGGACCAGACAAACTGCTGGGAATCAAGCTCATGTCGGTTGCATGCAAGACAAGTGCCTTACCCACAGTACTATCACTCTGGTTTTCTTTCCTTTTCGTTTCTTTTTGGTTTTTGGGTCACACCTGGCAGCGCTCAGGCGTTATTCCTGGCTCTATGCTCAGAAATCTCTCCTGGCAGGTTTAGGGGACCATATGGGATGCTGGGATCCGAACCATCATCCTTCTTCATGCAAGGCAAATGCCCTACCTCCATACTATCTCTCTGATCCTTATTTTATTTTTCAATTAGTCATGTATGTTTTCTTTCTACAAGTCTTTTACCTTTTTTTGTTAAGTTGGTATCTAAGAACTTGATTTTCTGAGGTATAATTATGAATGGTATTTTTATTTCTTTTTTTGTTTTTAATTAGTTGGATAAATAAATAACAACCAATAGTAGGGATTTGTAAGGTATCCTTTCTCACAACACCCTTACCTAAGCTTCCTTTTGAAATGTCAATCCTACCTGGATGGTCATACCCACCTACACCTGGTCTATGGTTTTGAATAAGGGAGATATAAGGTGCTACCTGAAGGGAGGTGAGAGAGCATCCGGAAGGGAGACAGAGCTCCTGAGAGAAAGACATGAATTATGTAGACATGGTGCAGAGACTGCATATGTCAGACAGGGTGTGGGAATAAAAGTGAGCTGACTCTGATGAAACTTTAACTGATTGCTTGTGAATTATATCTCTGCTGCTAATCTGCATATTCAGATCCACTGGCAGAAGGGGCTACAGGCGTGGTGCCTGGGGTGGCCTCACCCAACACGTGGACTTTATTTATGCTTTATATTTTATTTAATTAACAGGGATTAACTTGGTAATCTATTCAAAATTGTGGGTAATACTGTAGAGTCTTGAAGTGAACCAGTCACCTAGTTTCAGTAAATTGGAACATAGTTTGGTAGATTGCTTCCTATCTGATTGAACTCTTCATTCTGAGAGTAACTTAAAGAGTGGTGTCTCCTTATTTTGGGAAGTCATACCAAGCTAAGACTGTATGGCACAAAACTTTGCACTGATTATTTATTAAAGAGTATTTCAATGAAAGCAAAAGAAGGAATTAGATTATAGTAAAGATTATAATTCCAGGGCTGGAGAGATAGCATGGAGGCAAGACATTTGCTTTTCATGCAGAAGGATTGTGGTTTGAATCCTGGCATCCCATATGGTCCCCTGAGCCTGCCAGGAGCGATTTCTGAGCATAGAGTCAGGAGTAACCCCTGAGCGCTGCTGGGTGTGACCCAAAAACCAAAAAAACAAACAAACAAAAAAAAACCCAAAAAAAAAAAACCAAAAAAGATTATAATTCCACTCTGCTTCCTTCCTCCCTTCCTCCCTCCCTTCTTTTCCTTCCTTCCTTCCTCCCTCCCTTCTTTTCCTTCCTTCCTTTCTCCTTTCTTTCTTTCTTTCTTTCTTTCTTTCTTTCTTTCTTTCTTTCTTTCTTTCTTTCTTTCTTTCTTTCTTTCTTTCTTT
>PVKC010014778.1:0-21881 GCA_004027635.1 Crocidura indochinensis | reverse complement strand
GAATGCTTGATATGCTGCTAGGAAATATGTATCACAATCTGGGGACTTGAGGGACAAAGTAATTATACATGGGTTCTGTTTTATTTTTCTTAATATTCTTTGGCTGAAAATTCAATGTTAAGATATCAGCAAAGGGACTTATGTGAATTCTGTTTATGGGTGATTGTCCTTCCACTGTAACTTTACCTTGTCCTCTTTCTTTGCATCTTTGTTCTCAAAATTAAAAATAAAAAAATTAATAAAAAAAGAAGTGAAAAAAAAAAGAAAAAAGAAATTGCTCCTGGCAGGCACAGGGGACCATATGGGGCAACGGGATTCGAACCGATGACCTTTTGCATGAAAGGTAAACGCCTTACCTCCATGCTATCTCCCGGGCTCCTAAATAGAGAATTTTTTTTGTTTGTTTGTTTTTGGGGTCACACCCGGCAGTGCTCAGGGGTTACTCCTGGCTCCATGCTCAGAAATTGCTCCTGGCAGGCACGGGGGACCATATGGGGCACCGGGATTCAAACTTTTAATTATTCCACCACCACTTTCAGATGTATCTTCCACATTTCAGAAAATAGCACTGCCACCTCCTCTAATACAACTGACAAAAAATAATTACACATGACGTGTTTTATTCTTTGTTTCTAAACTAAGCACTGATATCTCTGAGGTAATATCAACTGACTTATTATCA
Organism: Crocidura indochinensis; assembly: GCA_004027635.1. NCBI lineage: Eukaryota > Metazoa > Chordata > Mammalia > Eulipotyphla > Soricidae > Crocidura > Crocidura indochinensis. The sequence continues at coordinate 21,199 of PVKC010014778.1, read as the reverse complement.
GTGCTATTGCAAAAGACTACATTCCATCTCCTGTGTTTCCACTACTGCTACTTTTTATAACTGTCACAAAACAAACTGTCTAAATAGTACATAGCTTCTAAATATATAATAAATTCTATTATTGATCTTTCTCAAGGGCCTATTCTAGTTTCCCAATAGATTTTATTCAGAAATCAAAGCTTTAATCACAGAGGTCAAGATTAAGGCCTATCTGCCTATATCATTTAGTTTTTTTACTTTTCTTCTTGCTTATTACTCAAATCAACCCCCTTTTCTTGATTTTCCTCAAGATTACTTTACCTTTTCCACCATAGGACCCATCTATTCACTGTTACTCTACCCAGAACATAAAAAATTTCGAGCATATTTTCAAGTTGATTTTCTTTTAATTAAATTATGCTCAAATGTCATTTTTCTTGACTTTTTTCTATATAATTAACCACATTTTTCTATTACAGTTTACTTTATGATCTATTTTTTTGTAAAACATAACACTAGAAAAAGGCTGTATATTAGTTATTAGTGCAGGTTCCTTGAATCCTAGACTTTTACAATGCTGAGTTCTTGCCCTGAAAGTATAAAGTCTGGAGTTTGATCCTTAGTACTACCCCACCTGTCAAATTCTGAAATTACTACTATTTGTGATTCCCTGCATCACACAAAAAGTACACAACCTCTACTGAACAACAATCAAGTGTGAGTGGTCAACACCTACCAAGCTTTGCCCCCAATATGTGTGTGAGTAATACAGTCAAGTGTTTGTTGATTCCCAATCATCAAATCAACAATATAAAGAAAATGGGGGAGAAAATAGATGCCCTAACATTTTTATGGAAACTCTGTACATTATATTTCTCACTTGTAAATATATATCAAGCAATAGCACTTACTGTAAATATCTAAAAAGTTTTAAACAAGTTGGTAAGAAATGTAGCATGGTTGAATTTTTAATTATTTTATATTTTTAACAGACATTAGATTCTCTTACTGCACATTGTCTTTCTTACTAAGTGAAAAATTTATATTTCTGGTTTTCTGTCTATAGTAACTATGTGAGAGCTGCTTTTGTGAACACACTTTAAGAACCTTTATTTCTCATCAGATAAGGGATTAATATCTATTATATGCAAAGTACTGATAGAACTTAGCAAAAATAACCTAGCCCCATATAAAACTGGGGAGAAGATTATTATTAGACATTTCCTCAAAGAAAAAAGACAGATGGCCAAAAGACACTTGAAAAAATGCTCCCATTACTAATCATTGGGTATATGCAAATCAAAACAGCAATGAGATATCGTTTCATACCACAAAGACTGGCACAAATCTCTCACACACACACTCACACACACACACACACAGAATTGCTGGCACAGGTGCTTGGAAAAAAGTCTCTCATTCACTGCTGGTGGGAATGCCAATTAATTCATCCTTTTAGTAAAAAAAAAACTGTGGATATCCTTCATAAACTAGAAATTGAGCTCTCATATGATCCAGCAAATACATTCATAGGAATATAAGCTAGAAACACAAAAGCACCATCTAGAAAATCCCTTTGTATTATTATATTCATCTTAAAATAGCCAAAATCTGGCTGAGAACAGAGGACTGTCTAAAGAAATTGTGGTATATCTACAATGGAATACTATACAGCTATTAGGAAGATGGAAGTTATAAAATTGGCTTATACTTGGATGGATATGGAGATTATTATGCTGAGTGAAATGAGAGGGAGAGGAATGGACATAGAATAATCTCACTCATTTGTGTGATATATATAAAAAATGAAAGAGTGTATGGTAAAGATATCCAGAACAATATAGTGAGGGACAGGAGGCACAATTTATAGTAGGGAACTTGCCACAAAAAGCTGTGTGTGCAGATAAGTTAGAGAACAGTCCACTATGACAGTGATAGGATCTGACCACTTTGAACAAGAACTGGGTACTGAACGGGGATAGAGGGATATTCATGATATCCCTTCATTTACATAGTGCAAACCACAGTGTCAAAAACAAAAGAGAGAGAAAAATAAAGTGTCTTCCTCAGAGACAGCAGGAAGTAGAGGAGGGAGGAAAACTGGGGACATACGTGGCAGGACATGTGCACTGGTGAAGGGTGGTGTACATTCTATGACTGAAACAATCATAAACCATTGTGCAACCATAATGCTTAAATAAAATAATTATAAAAATAGAATCAATTATATACTTTGACATGCCATGAATGCAATGTAAATATAAAATAAAGAACATGCTCTTAATCTTGTGCACTAATCTTCAAAATCATGTTCAGTTGCATTTTACTCTAATTCATCTTTCTCCAGCCCTGTTGTTTCATTCTGAGCTGATCTTTAATTGACAACTTTTCAGCTGATTTAGTCAAGGAAAGATTAAGAAAACTAATGGTGAACTAACCCTCTCATGAAATAAATATTCTCTAATTTGACTAGTATAAAAATTTCTATAAGATAAGGGATTATATTAAACATACTATTATTATTTCATTTCACATATTAAGTATAAAATAATAGGGATTGTTGAAAGTAAATGTCACAGTGAAAGTGATCAATGTGACTTTCTCGGTATTTACTGAGTTTTTGAATTCCAGCTCTACCTGGTATATAGTTAATAACAACTCTTACAGAGAAGAATGTACAAAATCAAATGTGTACAAAGGCCATTATTTCAAGTCATGAATATTTCATCAAGCCACTATCTATTTCCTCTTCAATACTGCTCTTGGAAGCATGAAGAGGCCAAGGTATCACATAAAATTTACAAAGAGGCAGAAGGACCTACACTAGGTTATTTGCAGCAAGGTACAATGCAGCAAAGATAAATCTCAAATAGAAGCTCCTCAAAGACAAGAACTATCCCACAGCACACTATGAACTGTGAACCACACTCAAAGTAATGCTACTAGAATTGGTTTTCTGGTTCATGTACCATAGAACTGAATTTTTTTAATTCTAAGGTACTATGGAAGTCCTGGCTACCAACCTGTTTTTCATATTTCTATGTTATATATTAAATATTTTTATAATCTATATACTCTGTATTAATATATTTTCATAAATATGTATTCATTATACTACAAATACATGTATATAATTATGTGTCTATTTTTCTATAACTGAAGCATAGAACATTAACCTATTCTATGCTGTAGTAGTAGTGAAAGTTTTCTAATCCCATTGGCTCCACATATAAAGTTTTTCTCTCACTGTGATTGATAATAGTCAAGTTTCAATCTCTAGTCTAAAAGAGCTATAAAAAAGAAAGAGATAGAGAATTCTAAATGAGAAGATGTTATTAACTCAGTCTGAATTAACTCACACCATTCCGCTCACATCTAATTAGCTTCTGTCATGAACCTTCCTGACCTTCACAGAGGCTAGGAAGTGCAACCTAGCTGTTACCTCTTCTAAAAATTATAATGGTGAATAGGTGAAAAGCAAGACATGTAACTTTCTTGGGTCCTATAAAATTGGTATGGTAACCAAACCTATGAAATTTCTTGGATCCTATTAAATTGGTGTTATATTCAAACCTCTGAATGTATATTTCCATTTTAGTGATCCTCAGCTTCTCTCCTAGTTGTCTCTGCTTTCCTTCATTATTCAAATACTCTATATATTAGTTCATAGTTTTTCTTTTTCTTTTATCTCTGGACTATGAAAAAAAGAAGAAAAGTGAGTTATTAGCTATCAATTGTCCCACTGAAAAAGTGAATGATTGATTATTAGATAAAAAGTGTCCTAATGACATCCTTGGTTCAGCTATCCTCAACTCCAGTGTTTCTCACAATGTGCCCTAGGTAAGAGGAACTTAAAAACAGTAGTTAATTATCTAATTAATTAATTAATTAAAGAAAGAATGAAAATAAAGTGTCACTGTTATTCATGGAATATTTGGATCTCTCAGGTAATATAACATAATACCTCATACCAGCTTATCATAAAGATTAATGATTACCATACAGATACAATTATCTGATCTAGTGTCTTTAACACAGGATTTTAGTGAGTACACCATGATTCTAAATTCCACTCAAGTTCAAAACTCTTATTCTATTAAATACCTCCTGACCATTAGAATTTAGTTTATGTGCAGGTCAGAGTCTGAATCTTTAAACGATCCAACTTCCACTTGGGAATTATTGCAGAAGTTGGACTTTCTAATTGCTCTCACATATTTATTTTCTGTATTTTAAAACAGTATTCCTGAGGGTTCTCCTACACTACTATTTCCAGTCACTCTTCCTCCATTGTGTAATCTGAGCTAACATCTTAATTGAACTTCTTTTTGTATATATTGCTTGATGACTGAAACATTAAAATACAGGTAGCTATTTTATCCAATCATGTTATTATGATTATTGGACTTATCACTACTTGAAGAGTACATTGATGCTTCACCAGGAAAATACATTCTCTCCAATATCAAGACACAAACTCATTGTCTCAATTGCACAAGGAAAATCCAGCCTTATTAAGCACTTCTGAATATCAGAGTCTGACAAATTAGCAACACATATACTTCAACTGGTCCCTATGGTAGAGAAAATGATTTAAGACACCAATTAATAACTTTCACACATGGTCACTCTCTTGCTGCAAGTCACTAGTGTCCTGATGACATGACCTGAAACCTAAGCTAAAAGAAAGATTTTGAGTGATTATAATGAGAGTTTAGAAAGGATTTAGTTAGGAGGGGTGGAGTGAACCTCATGGAACCAGATCCATAAGCCCAGAGTCACCTAGAATCATCTTCTGAATCACAAAAAGTGTTTCTATGCAGCTTCTATATAAGGATATTTAGGAGGTAGCAGCAACAGCTACACATTCAAAGGCACCCCACCATGCACAATTGCCTACTCCTAAGTCAGTGATGTAAACTCTGCCATAAAGTCCTATAGTCCTTGCCACTCACTTCCATGAACTCAGAAAAGACTGGTTTTCTCTTTCTTTCAGAATCCTCGAGCACAAAAATCTACACATATGTCCATGAACATGTACTAGTACTATTGCCATTCCTCCCACCATAAGATTAGAAAATATGCCTCACTCCTCCCCAAGAGATGTAAGATTTTAATAAAATGCTTATGAATTAAAAATGTTTTGCTACTGTCCCAAGCCCTCACTTAGCACTAATCCCGTCTATCTGGTGACCTGAAAGTACGGCACAAAAGGTTAATATTCTCCTAGATTCAAAGTGAAGTCAGAATTAAGTTCTGTTCTAGCAGGAATTGGGCTCTACCAGTGCCTGTCTAGTCCTACCTGGCTTCACTCTCAACAATCTAAGTGCTGTTATTTGGGGCTCAGACCCTTTTGTAGTTCATTCTCCAATAGTATGATTCCAGTCAAAAGATGGCATGAATTCACTCCAATTTTTTAGGTGTGGAATTATTGTATCTGTTATAAACCACCTTCCACCAAATCTCATTAGCTCAGTCAATTTTAAAGGGATGTAATCATACCATATTAGAGTTGAAATCAGAAATAATTGAACCAGGTGAAGAATATTAAAAAGCAATATTGTTTAAGTTAACTCTGCCTTGTACTACAGGAGAAAACCAAAAAGCATTTCAACACTTCACCCACAGGGGCATTAGGTTAAGATTGCCTCTGTAGGTCCCTCCTTCGATTCTCCATTGGCAGAGTGAATCCAGCTCACAGCCTTCCACTTACTGCACTGACACTCAAAGACTGGAAATCTTTATGGCCACACAGAAGGTAAGAGCAATCTAGATATTTCTTAGGTTTTGCCAACTAAGTTGATCAACAAAATAAGAAGTGCAGATAGCAAGGTTTGGGCAGGTAAAATACGTGTTTTGTTCTTAACTGACCTAGGTCAAAGTGATAATATTAAAGAAATGAGAAATGAGAGACCACGCAAATAAATTTTCTGGCGAACATGTGACAAATTTAATCTTAAGCAGGGTATTTTATAAGGGGTAAAAGCCAGTCATAGGTATTGAGAAGAATGTTTACACTTACAAAGCAGAGTGTAGCAGTAGACAATATATTAAGCTATGGGTGTGAACAGTAAGAATTCTGAGTTACTAAAGTGAAGGTCACAACTCAAGGCAGCTCTTAGCAAAGTAACTTCAGATGCAAAATAAGGGATTAGGAAAAACTAGAAAAAATATAGGAATACAAACTTCACTGGGATCGATTCTATTATTTAGAGATCAAGTGAAAGAGCTAAATCTAATGCTAAGGTGAAGTTCCCATTTTTGAGGAAAAGCCAATAGCCCAGGATCTGCATTCTAGCTGTGCCCTGCATACCAGAAACTGAGACTATAAGGATACTTTGAAAAAGAGAAAAATATTGTCTTTGATTTTAGTGCTAAATATTATCCAGGAAAGAGGGTTTAACCAAGGCTATATTTTGCCTGTAAATATCAGCAGAAGAGCAACCGATCCCAACTATGACAATGTGGGAACAGTAAACTTTAATTTATATAAAAGTTTGTATCCAAAATTGGTCAATAATATTCATATCTAACTTACAAGGACCTAAGTAAGCAGAGGCTGGTTGCTTAGTATAATAAAGACTGAAAATCTTTCCTTACACTGAGGGGTTAATACAAATAATTAAAATACTTATATGTAAGAAAATTATAAGGAGCAAAAGAAAATTAGAATAATACTAATATCTTCTGTCCCTGCCATTGTTAACGGGACCAAGAAAGTCTACGGCCCAAGGTCAGTCTGGTTCCAGGAATCTATTAAGGTCAGCCTGGTTCCAGAAATCAGTTGTCTCTTTGAGCCTAGTCCTTTTACCTTATTATTGCGGTCTGTATCTAAATTTCTAACAGCAAGCTAAAACAAAAGCCAATAGCTTGGTTAATCCTATTTAAATCACACCTATTACCAAGAAGTCACTATTACTATGAAACTACTTAAAAAGCACACTTTAAAAGAATACTTTAACATCTTTAACACCATAAGCATAGAAAATTAAAGTTTAGAGTATAAGAATTAAGCAAGAGAAAACAATATAACATATAAACAAGTTTTGATAGGAATATTAGTAGGTAGTAGACTGCTAAATTCCCCCTTATTTTTATTTATGAATAAAACAATATTTCTAGATAGGACATTGAAACTATATAGTAGATGACTGTTAAACAAATTAGGCTTAAAAGGACTATATATATGTACACACATACATACATACATACATACAAGAACAAGAAGCAATATTTTTTAGTTTTGAAAGTCTATTAGGTCACAAGACATTTATTTGGTCTCTATCCATCTGTTCTTGGGCAGTCTCCAGTAGTTAGCTGTCAGTGGGAATTTCCAGGATGTCTGCATTCCAGTCCCTTTGTGGTTGAGTCAACTGAAACTGCAGAGAGCCCTTCTTCTGTCGTCCAGGTGAGGACTCCTTCCAGGTGAATAGGTGGTTCCTGCATTTTCTTTCTGCAAAACTGCAAACTTTGCTAGGTGTTAATAAAATTTTTTCTTACTCTTAACTGATCTCAGAGAAAATGTCTCTAGACCTGCATTAATTTCTTATAGCTTAAGTATGTCAAGGGAAGCTATAGACTTCCTGTTTAGATTTATATTATAGAGGTTCTATTATATTAGAAATATTACAAAAGAAATGAGGACAGAAAAGGTCCATCCTCTGTCTTCTTCGGGGTGTCAAAGGGCTGTAGATTCTACCTATGAAAATGATGATATTTTTATGCAACCTTGACTCCAAATGATGCAATTGACTGTTTTAGTTCTTCAGTTTCAATCTCTGAAAAAGATAAGATTAATTAGATGGTGGATTATTACTTTAATTGATCAGGTCCTGGAGCTACTAGTGGTCTTCTCTTTGGGAGGACAGAATTTTCTCTGAAGTTATAATACAGAAATTAAGTCAAAGCATCATAGTGTTAAACGGTCCATAAAAGTCCACCCACTCAATAAAGACCATGAAACATACCTTCAGAGAATGCAAAAACAAAGGAGAGTTTATTAATCCAGAGGTTTGGTGCCCTGAGGACAGCCATACAGACTGAAACTGGAAGCCCTGGTTAATCTAGAAAGATAGAGTCTTTTATAGGTTTAAGGAACCTTAGGAGGAGGGTCAATACGGAAAGTAGGGCTTATAAAATGCATCTATCTTTAGTACAGGTTTAAACACATGGTCCAATCAGATGGTGAGCTAGTCCTTTTTCAAAAAAGCCGAGAACTTTAGGAGGGGTGAACAGCAGTCTTTAGCCCAAATATGTCAAGTTTCTCTTAGGAGGGGTATTGGCTGATAGTTACCAGGACAGGAGCCTTTGACATCTCAAGGTGAATCCATTCTTTTGTCGAAATATGTCAATTTCCTCTTAGGAGAGGCATTAGCTAATGGTTATCAGGGCAGCAGGCCATTGATATCTTAAGGTAACATTCTAAATCAATAGGATCAGGAAGGTGGGATGGAGAAAGGCTTAGCAGGCATCTATATCTGATCAAGGTGGGGTTGGAGAAAATCTTAACAGGCATATATCACCTATCTGAGTTATTATGACATCTATTGTCATAAATTTTCCCCTAACAATAGCATTTTTAAGAATTGTTATGAAGTAAGGCAAATTTCTTATAGTCACAATATTAAAATTTATTTTATATGTAAGTAATGAATAAAGGAATGGTAGGTGGAATCATAGGTATAATCATTTGAGACTGAGAAATATAATAAGGAAAATAAAAGATGCAAAATTTTTGCCATAATTGCAAGTTTTAATTGAATCTAGCTAAAAATAAGATTATAATTATTCTATATTTATAGTTTTTATTTAAATAAAATGGAAAGTTAAGTAGCAAGTTATATTTGTGAAAATTATTAATGTAGACTATTATACTTTTAACTGGCATTTGTGTAAAGACACACTGCCAGTCTTTCTTGGGGAAAGTTGTTTAATGCTATACAGGTATTGCTATGCAGGGAGAAAACACAGCTGAGTTAACTTTTATATAAAACACAGCTGAGATAACTGTTATTTTTTGCTTTATTTCAGGGTAAGTTTTCCCTGGTAAAGTTTAAGCCAGATTAGTGATTGCATTTAAGCTATCAGTTACCCATGACCAGAAGTTACAATCAGTAAGTAATTTCCACATAATCAAGAAAATTGAGTTTTAAGTCCTCTAAAATGCATTTAAATCAATAAACTACAGAATTGGTTGTGCTTTACATCTTAACCTTAAATCTTGCTATATAGCAGAATAATATTGCATATATCCTTTGCATAAATTTAGTAAGATTGGAGAAATATCCTTTTGAGTACCTTAGTTGGCTTAAATTTCTTTGTCTGATGAGGAATGATCCACACTGCAGAGGGTTTCCCCGCTATATATATATGCAAACTAACATAGCCATCAAGTATCACAATAACTAGAAAAGATACTGGATGTGCCAAGAAAAAAGGCAAAAATCTTTGTAAAAATTTGCAGAACACAAAGAGCAACCATTAAAATTTTAAATTGCATTTTGATACTTTAGATTTTTATAATTAATATAGATCCACTTTTATGAGCACTGTAGCATGGGTTTAAGAGCATCTAAGCTCCTATATCCTAGAATTTTCCATATAAAACAATATATCATTTCTAATTTAAAAATTTAACAATTTAGTTTGGCCATGTAATATAATAATTCCACTTTTTTTAATTTTTAAAAAAGTTGAATTTCTCAACTCTCCATGGAGTGGCTAAAACATCTATAGCAGGCCTTTTGAGGAACGCTGTGGGGTTTCCAAGGTTCTGCATACCAGGGAAATTCAGGGATACAGCTGGTGAGTCCACTGAGCTCCTCTTAATTGGAGATGTCTATGCATGGCCCAACATTCTGGTCCCTCATAAAGTTGTAGAAAGAAGTTTCACTATTTTGTCTTCAGTGATATCTTATTTAGGTGCCATAGCATGGAGTCCACCAACACTTAAAACAGTTCAATTCTCTTCTGTTGGGGAGAAGAGAATGGTGCTAAGAGAGTTTTAAGAAATGTTCAGGGAGTTTCTGTCATCTTTCACATACATATTTGGTTAGGGTACAAAAAGCAGGAGTACACCCTGATCACCACCAAATGTGGTCCAAAAACAAAAGGAAAAAAAAAAGAAGAAACTCCACCAGACCTATATCATCACTTTCATTTCCTAAAGCCAGTACACTAACAGGCACAGTCTTATACTAAATTATTCTCTAATTGTTTTTACAAGGTCTCACTCAGATTATTAGGTTCCAAATAACAGAATTCATTCAAGTAAGCTCAATCTAACAAATATTTCTTGGCCATCCCTTCTGCCAGTATTTATGATATTCAGAGTGACAGCCTAGTACAGGCCCTCAAAGTTCAAAATAGAGATTATTAAATAGGACTTAATGCAAACCTCATCGTTGTGCACTTGGAGAGAGGTGACCTTGAGATTTAAAAGCAAATAAACATGTTTAAGAGCCACTCTGTCCTAGATAAAAAGAATTTAAATCCCAGCATTATGTAACACCCCCAGTTTCCTGCATATGCCTACATGGAATCTAAGTATTGGTTCCTGATTTCGCTCACTCTGCCCTTCACAGCCTGAGTTAGGGCACCTAACTCAGTGGAAAACAGCTTCCACTGCCAGTTTTTCGTTTTTGTTTTTTGGTTTTTTTGATTTTTGTTTTTTGTTTTTCATGTTGTATCACTGCCATCTACTGGCTTAGTGTTATAAGACAAGCACACTTTTCTTCCAATCCTCATTTATGAAAAGGGAGAGCAAGGAACCCTCCATTTCAACCTAAAAGATGCTAAAAACTTCCAGGAGCTCTAGAATTATTTGGAGATTACATAAAAGCTTTTCCAATTATTATTTTTCTCTATGATGTGGGTATTTTCTCTACAAAGAGGAATGTTTTGTCTAGGATGGCTGATACACAAGTGGTAAAGGGAAGAAGACATAAGAAAAGGAACGTCAAAAGATACATCTTATCCCATTTAAATATGGAGAGAAAATATTTAAAAACTTGCTCAAAGAAGAAATACAGATTGTTGAAAGGCAATCTAGAGGGGAGAAACTTCTGGTTAATATGTCAATTGTCCCAGCCTTTTGAAAAACAGTATTGACATTTCTCACAAAAAAATAGAAATTGAGTTTCCATACGAACAAGCAAAGTGTTCCTGGAATATTTCCTAGTTGCCCAAAAACACAACACAGGCGAACACTCTGCACGCCTATGTTCATTGCTGCACTATTCATAATAGTCAGATCTGAAAACAACCCAAGTGTCTAGGAACTGATGAATGCATAAAAAAAATTGTGCTGCGTGTATACTATTCTATGCATCTATTTGAAAATTTGAGCTCATGAAATTTGCTTATATATGGATAAATATAACAGAGTTATACTGAGCAAAATAAATCACAGGGAAAAAAGATAGAAATAAAATAATATATTCGGGGGCCCGGAGGATAGCATGGAGGTAAGGCCTTTCATGCAAAAGGTCATCGGTTCGAATCCCGGTAACCCATATGGTCCCCCGTGTCTGCCAGGAGCAATTTCTGAGCATGGAGCCAGGAGTAACCCCTGAGCACTGCTGGGTGTGACCCAAAAACCAAAAAAAAATCATTCACTTCTATAATATATAAATGATATCCAGAGACAAAGGGCAGAATTCCAGGGCATGTTAGAATGATTGACACAAATAGCAAGAGAATACAATTAGGGCAGAGAAAAAATTATTATGACAATGATAGTTGGAAATTATCAATACAAATAACAATATTGAAAACCATATTATCTAAAAGAAAAAAGGAAGAGAAACATAAGAAGAAAAATGCCTGCTAAAGAGGAAGGTACAGAAAAAATGTACCTATGATTACTGTTGAACATTGTAAGACTGAAATTCAAGCATGAACAAATTGTATATTTTATTATTCTATTAACAAATCTGTATATTCAATGTAATAGTATATAGTTGTAATGAATCATACAATTCTACACACCATGGATGGAACAGGAACATTTTATGTTAAATGAAGTAAGCCAGAAGAAGGATAAATGCAGAAATATCACTTATATGTGATATATAGAGTAACTAAATGAATGAAATGCTTTAAATGTGGGTTGTCTAGAATAGTCTTGGCTCCAGAGTATAGTGAGGAGAAGGGAAGAAACTGAGTAGAGGAGGAGAACAACAAATGTGAAATCATGGGAAACAGGGCAAAGAGGACTCCTGTACATTGGTGAAGGAGAGAAACAAATACCCAAGCCACCAGAGACAATTACAGTATAAGACCTGAAAAGCATAAGACCTTGGGGCCGGGCGGTGGCGCTGGAGGTAAGGTAGCTGCGCTAACCTAGGACGGACAGCGGTTTGATCCCCCGGTTCCCCATATGGTCCCCCGTGCCTGCCAGGAGCGACTTCTGAGTGAATAGCCAGGAGTAACCCCTGAGCGTCACCGGGTGTGGCCCAAAAACCAATAAAAGGCATAAGACCTTAAGTTTATTTCTTTAATTAATATATTTATTTAAGCATCATGATTACAAATATATTTGTAGTTGGGTTTTAGTATTAAAAAGTGCACAGCCTTCACCAGTGCAGCATTACCACCAGCAATGCCACCATCTCCCTCTTCCTCCCCCATCCCCTGACTGTATTCGATACAGACATTCTTTCACTCACTACCATTGTCATGATAGTTGCCAGTATAGTTATTTCTCTCATTGAACTCGCCACTCTCTGTGGTAAGCTTCATATTGTGGGCTGGTCCTTCCAGTCCTCATCTCTATTGTCTCTGGGTATCATTACAATAATATCTTTCACTTAGATAAGTGATACTATTCTGTATCTATCTCTCTCACTCTGACTTATTTTACTCAGCATCATGGTTTCCATGTCTATCCATGTATATGAAAATTTCATGATTTCATTTTTTCTGACAGACATATAGTATTCCATTGTGTATCTGTACCACATTTTCTTTAGCCACTCTTCTGTTTTCAGGCATCTGAATTGTTTCCAGGTTCTGGCTATTGTAAATAGTGCTGCAATGAATATAGGTGTGCAGAAGGCCTTTTTGTGTTGTGTTTTAAGTGTTCCTAGGCTATATCAGTAGGAGTTGTATTGCTGGATAATATGGGAGCTCAATTTCCAGTTTTTGAGGGATCTTCATATTGTTTCCATAAAGCAGTACTAGACGACATCCCAACAGGAGTGAATGATAGTTCCTTTCTCCCCACATCATCACCAGCACTGACTTTTTTTGTTCTTTGTGAGATGTGCAAGAGTTTGTGGCATGAGATGGTACCTCATTGTTTTGATTTGCATCTCTCTTATGATTAGTATGTGGAGCATTTTTTCATTTGCCTTTTGGCCATTTGTATTACATTATGGTTTATGTCTGATATCAAGTCTTTAATCCATTTGGATTTAACCTTTGTGCATGGTGTTAATTGGAGGTTTGAATTCAATTTTTTGCTTGTGGCTACTATGTGTCCTGAAACCACTTTTTGGAGAGGTTTTCCTGGCTCAATTTTATGTTTATCCTCTTTATTAAATATTAATTGAGTGTATGTCTGAAGAACATTTGCTGAATACTCAAGTTTATTCCACTGATCTGAGGGTCTGTCTTTATTCCAGTACCATGCTGTTTTAATGACTATTGCTTTGTAGTACAATTTAAAGTTGGAGAAGGTGATGCATCCCATCTTCTTCCTTAGGGTTGCTTTAGCTATTCATGTCATCTATTGTTCCACATGAATTTCAGGAGTGTTTCATCCACTTCTTTAAAGAATCTCATGGGGATCCTTAGGGGAATTGCCATTTTAATGGGGTTAATCCTCCTAATCCATAAGCAAGGAGGGTATGTGTCTCCATTTCCTTGTGTCCTCTTTTATTTCTTGAAGCAGTGTTTTGTAGTTTTCTTTGTATAGATCCTTCACCTCTTTTTTCAAGTAGACTCCAAGAAATTTGAGTTTCTGTTGTACTAATGTGAAGATTATTTTAAATGTCCATTTCTCTCTATTATTATTGGTGTATAAGAAGACCATTGATTTTTTTGTTTGTTTTTGGGTCACACCCGGCAATGCTCAGGAGTTACTCCTGCCTCAATGCTCAAAAATAGCTCCTAGCAGGCTCGGGAGACCAAATGGGATGCCGGGATTAAAAGCAATGACCTTCTGCATGAAAGGCAAATGGCTTACCTCCATATTATCTCTTCTAGCCTGCCACTTTGCTATATGTATATATGTATAGTTCACTTTTAATATCAGGGCATTGTGATCTGAGAAGGCAATCTGTACAATTTTTATCCTTTTGATTTTCTGGGCCAGCATTTGGTCTATCCTGGAGAATGACCCATGTGCATTGGGGAAGAATGTGTACCCAGTTTTCTGGGGATGGAGTGCCCTATATATCTGAGTCCACTTTCCTTTATTTCTCTTTTCAGAGCTACTCTAGTCTATTTGGATTTCAGTCTGGTTGACCTACAAAGCAGTGACAGGGCGATGTTGATTCCTTCCACTATTATTGTGTTGCTATTGATATCTTCTTTCAGATTTGTCAACAATTGTATTAACTATTTTGCTGATCCCTCATTGGGTGTGTATGTAGTTCAAAGTAAGATTTCTTCCTTTTGTACATACCTCTTGATTATTGTTAAATATTCATCTTTATCCCTTACAACTTATCTAAGTATAAAGTTTGTGCTACATGATATTAACATGACCAATCCAGCTTTTTTAAGGGAGTTGTTTGCTTGAATAATTGTCCTCCAACGTTTGATTTCATATCTGCTTGTTCTGACTATTTAGATATTTCTTGTAAGCAGCAGAAGAGTTGATCCATCTTTTTGAAAATTTTGCCTCTCTGTGTCTCTTAATTGATGCATTTAGTCCATTGTCACTGAGGGAGATAATCGTCATGGGACATATTATCTTTCTGTGTCTGTGGTGTATCCTTTGGTCTGTCTTGCCTTAAAGAAGACTTTTCAATTTTTCTTTTAATGTTTTTCTGAGTTTATAAAGTTTCTGAGCTGTTTTCTATCTATGAAGCTGTGTATACTTTCTTCGCACATGAGAGTGAGTCTGACTGGGTGCAGTATTCTAGGTGAAGAAATCATTTTATTCCATTTTGTTACTATGTCCCACCACTACCTTCTCGCCTTGAGAGTTTCTTGTGACAGGTCTGCTGTAAATATTAAGGATGCTCCTTTGAATGTAATTTCCTTCTTTGATCTTGCTGCTTTCATTATTCTATCCATTTCCGTGGGAAATGTTATTGTGACTATGATGTGTTTTGGGGTGCTTTATTTGGATCTCTTTTAGCTGGTACTCTTCATGTATGCAGGATTTGATTGCATTAGCTCTTTAGCTCTGGGAGTTTTTCCGAAATGATTTCCTTGGCTGTTGATTCTTCCTGGGGATTTTCTTCTTGGGTTTCTGGGACTCCAATGAGTCTTATATTGTTTCTGTTTAGTTTATCAAAGACTTTATTTTCATCTGTTTATACTATTTGAAGGCATACCAATGTCTGTTTGTTTATTTTGAGGCTCTTTTCCAATATCTATTTTTGTATGGAGTTCTTATGCATCTCATATTCCAGCTCACTAATTTTGTCTTTAGCTGCTGTTACTCTTTTGAACAGGCTTTCCAGTGAGGTTTTAAGTTTACTTACCAAAATATTCAGCCTTATTATTTCAGTTTGAAGTTTTCTCACTTCTATTTTCATATGCTTGCTAGGCCTTTGGCAGCAATCAAACTCCACCCTCCTTGGGCGGTGCCATCTCTCCTCCAATCACAAAACTTCTGCAGATGCTTCTGGGTGGGGTTGGTGAAACCCTGTATTGGCAACAAAATGTGTAAAAGTGCTTATTATGATGCAGGCTGTAGAAGGACTGGGAGCAGACGTGCTAAGGGATAGATGCTGGGAACATTGATGAAGAGAAGTTGACTCTGATGGTGGTGCTGAAACATTTTGTCTAAACTTAAATATGTATAAGCTGGTAAATCACAATGCTTTACAATAAAAAAAGTTAAGAAAAAATTTAAAAAGTGGGAAATATATATAGTAGAATAGCCTTTAGGGTATTTGCATTGCACATGTTTGACCCAGGTTTAATCTGCTATTCCCTATATGATCCCTCTAGGCCTAACAGCGAGCTTCATGAGCAGAGTCAGTAGTACTTTGAGCACTGCAAAATGTGTCTCCCAAATCTAAGTAAAATGTGATAATTATAATAACACTCTGTAAGACTATAAAGAAAATATAAATTTTATTAGTTATAATAATTGCATTATATAAAAACTATATAATTCTATCCAAAAGTATAAAAATCCAGAGTGACAGTACAATGGGTAGGACAGTTTTCCTGCATGTGACCAACCCAGGTTTGATTCCAGGCATACTATTTGGTCCCTGAGCAAAACAGATGTAATTTCTGATTCCAGAGCCTGAGCATTGTCCAGGGTGACCCAATAATAAAACTAAAAATAGATTAAGAACAATCAAATAGCAATTGCAAAATCTGAGCCTGTAGTCAGAGAACAAAAGGTTTAGATGTAGCATGTCTCCCCTAGTAACACAGAAAAGTGCCACCCATTCCTCTATCCCAAACCTACCCTACATTAATTTAATGACCTGAAGGGTCATACAAAAAAATTGACCCTGAATTTTTCTAGCTCTGATATTTTTATGCACCCATCAGTGCACTCCTAACGACTTCTGCTATGGACAAGAGGGTCACTGGCCCTGACAAGCTGTTCGACTCTTTAAAGGGCAAAACTTACTTCATTGTAAGTGGTTTCCTGACCCACCTGACTGCACATTCTGTCTGTTACTAAGTAGGATTACAGTGGATAAGATATAGGTTCCTTTAGACTAAGCACTTGAAGGACAGAAAATTGGGAGCCTTGGAACAATGGGTGGTATTTAAGTTTTAGTCAGACATTCCAACCTTTTTTTTCACCCATATCAAGTCATCAAGCCATCTAATTACATTTGGAAAAAATGCCTTACCTACGTGATTGAGAAAAAGTTTAAATAAGTATACTAAGTTGGTAACTTTTGCCAAATTCCAGAAAACAAGACAGAGTCCTACCTAAAGGATACTACCTCCAGTGAGTACAACTTTGGTGATAAGGTTATTAAGCAAATTCATTATTGACTACTTCACGTTAGATTCCATTTTCCCCTTTGATGCCAACACAGCTGATAATTTTTTACTTTATATTCCTGAATTTATATAGGCTCATAAAGCTGTTTTCCTGTTCCTTGGGGAATTGGAGTTAAAGCAGAATTAAACATCTCCAGGGCAAAGGCTGATCAAGGTAAGGAAGAGGGGAGGAGGAATGATTCAAGGACAAGAAATAAACTAAAGTAAAAGCCTGGCAAAAATATGACTGTAATATATTGTAAAAGAATAAAAACTCATAAAAAGTTATCACCAGACAAGAGGAGTTTATAATTTCAGCCATTGTGTATTCTGGAAGGAACTTTCTGGGAGAAGAGAGTCAATAAGAAGTAAGGAAGAAGTAGAGAGAATAGAGTGTCAGGGATTTTGTTTGGGATGTTCAGAGAATCTTCTAAAGCAAAGGAAGACTCTTCCTGAAACCTGGAGCAGGAACTGCTGTGATAAGCTCAGCTGGACTTCCCTGTTCACACTCACTCACCTACCCAATTCTTTGGCTTAGCAGGGGAGGACTGAATTCAGGAAAGGGAAGCCACCAAGAGGAGATTAGGAGTGCATCAAAAACTGTGTTGTTTATTTTCTTCTCTTATAATTAGAGACAAAATTTCTCTCACAACTTCCAAAATTCATTTTAAAAGCCAAATATTGAAACACAAGTTATGTGAAAGAGCATTCTTTCATTGAGTCTAGACACTGGTAGCCATTCTTGTCACATGTAGCTCAGAAATGTTCTCTTTCATCTTTTCTTCATCTTTAATTCACAGGTACTCTCTCTGAACTGCTGTACTCAGGCTCCAGTTTTTATCTTCCGATTATACTCTTATCTCAGCTACTGAGATGATCTTGTGAAAAAGCATAAATTATGTTATTCCCTACTTAAAACTCTTAGGGACTTCCTATTAAGAAAAATATAAAGTTCAGAATCTTTAACCTGATGTAGAAGGCTATGTCTAGCCATTTTCACACCACTCTTCCCAACTTCTTTCTTTTCTCAATGACAGGAATCTACCTGTTGGTTTATGACATCTGCCCTCATTTTGGTATGTTCTTCCGCAATATACAGTAACCTAAGTCTACAAATTGCTTTTAAAATAAAAAAAAAATCTATCTGTTAGAAACATCTGGTGATACTATTTTAATCATTCAAAATGTTTTATATATTTTAATGAGATGACATTGGTTAATCAAAAATATAAATGTTGGGCCCAGAGAGATAGCATGGAGGTAAGGCGTTTGCCTTCCATGCAGAAGATCATCAGTTCGAATCCCGGTGTCCCATATGGTCCCCCGTGCTTGCCAGGAGCAATTTCTGAGCATGGAGCCAGGAATAACCCCTGAGCACTGCCAGGTGTGACCCAAAAACCAATATATAGATATAGATATAGATATAGATATGTTTATATGTTTATATATATTAAGGATATAAGATTGGCAGCTCCAACCTCAGTTTTACTCAAAGTTTGAAGAGTTAAATTTTATTGACCTTTGGCTTTTTCATTGCTTTGTTTCTCTGTACTTCACAAATGAGTGAAATCATTTTGTATTTGTCTTTCTCTTTCTGACTTATTTTAATTAGCTTGACTCCATTTTGTTATAGAAAAAAGGCAATTTTTCATGAGCATATGGTTCAAAAAGAACAAAACAAGCAAATAAATAAAGAGTAAGACTTACTTTGAGTAGTTTATAATTTAACACTGAAAGGAACCCTAACAATATTATTTCCACCAAGAAGACTCTTGATGTCAGGCCTTTCATAAATGTGAAACCAGACATTCAGCAATATTCTATCGACTTTTACACCTGTAACATGGCCAGCTCTCTTGCCTTTAATCTTTGATTATTCGTAATTGCACTAGTCTTTACTCTTTGTGACATTGCCAGGTCTCACATTAAATGTTTTTGTTCTTAAAACTCTTCTGAGTTTAGATATTCATAATGTCTTTATACTTTATTGTATTTCTGCTCTTTATTATTCAACAAATACTGATTTATTGATTTATTTCAGCTATGTATATCAAACATTGTTCTAGACATTGAAGATATATCAGTGAACAAAATAGACAATAACTTTTGTGCAAATTTTATATGCACAATTGCACAAAAGAAAATAGATCTAAAAAGTCCTGAGAACATTAAAAAGGTGATATAGTCCTTAGTATTTATTAATGTATTCATTCCTCTACTTATAAAATGGATATTTATTGATGCCTACTCTAGGGTCAGGAAGTATGCTAGTGTCTATATTGCTATTGGCATAGCAGCTATGCATATATACCCTAACCTTAAGGTCATGTCTGGAGAGAAATAAAGCTACGCATATATACCCTAACCTTAAGGGTCATGTTTGGAGAGAAATAAAACTAAAATAAAAATAAGCAAGAGGCTAGAGCAGTGGTGCAAGCAGTAAGGAATCTGCCTTGCCTGTGCTAGCCTAGGATGGACTGCATGCAGATTGATCCCCGGTGTCCCATATGATCCCCCAAGCCAAGAGTAATTTTTTAGCACATAGCCAGCAGTAATCCCCGAGTATCACTGGGTGTGACCCCAAAGCAAAAAAGAAAATTATAGAGGAGATGAGTGATAGGATATAAGATAAAATAGTAAGGGATGATCTAGTTTAGACTGTTCAGAGATGGTTACTCCAAGAAAATTAGTAGGTAGAATAAGAATAACTTATATAAGAATAATAGAAGAACTGGAAATAATAATAAAATAAAAGAATAACAAGAAGAATAAAAACTCATCTATATGAAAGTAAAAGGAAAAACTTTATGAGCAGAGGGAACATGAAATTTGCAACAGTCCTCAAACAGAAAAAGTTGGCCTATCGTTGAGAATGAAAAAAGGCAAATATGGTTGAAAGTAATGAGAAAGAGAGGGAATATAATTAAAAAAGGAAGTTGGAAGTCAATAGCCTAACACAGATAAGCCTAAAGGGTTATCGGTATCATTATTTATACCAAGAGCCATGAAGACACTGAGATGCTTTATATGAATTACTGTTATATAATTTAGGGAAATCCCAAACCAGAAATGATGAAATGAGTGATGAGACCTTGGTAGTAGGGAAGAAATGATAATGCCTTGGGCTAATTGGACTACAGTGATAGTGAAATATTTTGAGACTGAATTCAAATACTTCCACAGCTAACTTAATGTATCTATACAATAAATGTGTGATACAAAATCCTTAACAATATTCACTTCCCAAAAGAGTTTTTCATCAGAGTTATAAAGACATAACAGTGCACCAAACAATGCTCACTTTTAATAGCATGTTATATTCATTGTCCTGTGCTCAAGGAGTGCCATTGATCCAAAATGCTTTGGTAACTAGTGAGTACATTTATTCTTAGTGTTAACTTAAGCTTGATCTTAAGTACTCTTGAAATTTCCCAACTAAATTTCTTGCACTTGAAGGCTTGTTATTTTAAACACAATCCTAAAAATTATTAAATTTAAGTAGAATCTGAGCTACTCTGGGAAACCTGGGTAACTTACACAAAAATAAAAAAAATTAATAAAATAAAAAAGCCTAAATTCTGAGAAATACATGGGCTTCTCAACCTTTGAAATTCAGAATATCCATATCCTGTTAATATTTTGTTCTAACCCTTATACTGAGTGCCTACTATGTGTTCTTCCAGATGTTAGTATTGAATACAAGTTGTGAGTAAAATATTTTGAAACAGTAGGTACTACACTGTGAGCAAACATGAGATTTGATTGTAGCAGTCTCAAACATGGCAGGACAGGACAAGCTAGTAATTTTTCCAGAGAAGAATCATCTCACAGAAAAAGTTTGGCCTTGAGAATAATTTCTTGGCGATCAGCTTATACATAATTTATTATTGTATGGTTCTGGAAGGCATATAAACACCAGTAATTAATCCTTGGAGGTCCCTCACAATAGAGCAGCAAGAAAGTTGCTTTTATAAAAATGTTTATGTTATCTAATAAATGAGGACATTTCATACCCAAAAATGTCACTTTTCACAAGTGCTTATATCAGCAGTGAATCTGATGAATAATACATATGAAAACCCTT
>PVKC010014777.1:0-21923 GCA_004027635.1 Crocidura indochinensis | reverse complement strand
CCCAGTTTCTTGTGTTTCAATATGGATTTGGACAACCTAGATATTTTGTGGTTCCCCACAAACCTTATAATTGATTGTTATAAGTCCTTAAAATTAATGTCTGAATTTGGATAGGGATGCATTGAATCTATATAGTAGGTTAGGCTAGATGATCATTATGATGATTTTGATTCTTCTTACCCATGAGCATGGGATGTTTGTCCAATTCCTTAGGTCCTCTTCAATTTCTTTCTGAAGTGATTTGAAGTTTTCATGGTATAGGTCTTATGCCTCTCTTGTTAAGTTGATTCCTAGGCAATGAAATTTTTAGATACTATTTTAAATGGGATTGACTCCTTTATTTCTTTTTCTCTGCTTTGTTTTTGTATAGAGGAATGATACTGACTTTTATTTATTGACATGGTAGCCAGTCACTTTGCTGTATTAATTATTGTTTCTAGGAGCTTTTCTGTGAACTCTTTAATTTTTTTATTTTATTTTACTTTTTTATTTTTGGAGACACACCCAGTGATGCTCAGCGGTTACTCCTGGCTATGCACTCAGAAATTGCTCCAGGGTTAGGGGACCATATGGGATGCTGGGGGATCGAATCACATCCTTCCTGTGTCAGTCTCATGCCAGGCAAACATCCTACCACTGCATCATTGCATAGGCCCTCTTTAGGGTTTTTGATATATATATATATATCATCATATATTCTGCAATTAAAGACTTCCTATTTCCTTATTTGGATTCCTTTTGCTAGGACTTCTAGAACTATGTTGAATAAGAGTGGACACAGTGGACAGCCTTACCTAGTGCCTGACCTTAGTCAAAATGCTTTCAGTTTTTCACCATTGAAAATAATGTTGGCTGTGGGCTTTTTATAGAGTTATAACTATCTTGAGGAAGGTACCTTTCAACTCTATTTTGTTTTCATCATGAATGCGTGTTAGATTTTGTACAATGCTTTCTCTGCATTGATTGATTGATATAGTCAAATGATTTTTGTCTTTCTTTTAGTTTATGTGGTATATTGAATGATTTGCATATGTGAAACATCCTTGTATTGCTGGTATATCCTTTGCAGGTTCCAGCCTTCTTTGGACTTTCATGCATCTCACAGGTTTCCAGACTTCATTCGTCATGTCCAGAGGTGCCCAAGTTAATTTCTTTAATGTTCACCTTTGGCCTTCTTGCTTCAGTGTATGTAGGTAAAGTCCACCAGAGGCTTGAAATTGAGTCCTTAAAAATGCACATTTTTTTTTTTGCAAGTGGCTAACCAGTTCTGCCAGCACCACTTGTTGAAGAGGCTTTCCCTGCTCCACTTAGGATTTCTTGCTCCTTTGTCAAAAATTAGGTACTTGTATGTCTGGGGGACAATGTCTGAGAATTCAAGCCTATTCCACTGATCTGAAGGTCTATCTTTATTCCAATACCATGCTGTTTTGATAACTATTGCTTTGTAGTACAGTTTAAAATTGGGAAAAGTAATGCCTAAAAGTAAAGCGAACATGGACCCCCAGTTAACATCATGTACGAAGGTAATATCCAAATGGGTTAAAGACCTCAATATCAGACCTGATACTATAAGGTATATAGAACAACACATCGGTAAAACACTCCATGACATTGAGATGAAAGACATATTCAAGGAGGAAACTACAATTTCCAAACAGGTGGAAGCAGAGATCAACAGATGGGAATACATTAAACTGAGAAGCTTCTGCATCTCAAAAGTAATAGTGCCCAGGATACAAGAGTCACCCACCGAGTGGGAGAAACTATTCACCAAACACCCATCAGATAAGGGGCTAATATCCAAAATATACAGGGCACTGGCAGAACTTTACAAGAAAAACACATCTAATCCCATCAAAAAATGGGGAGAAGAAATGAACAGACACTTTGATAAAAAAGAAATGCAAATGGCCAAAAGGCACATGAAAAAATGCTCCTCATCACTAATCATCAGGGAGATGCAAATCAAAACAACGATGAGATATCATCTCACACCACCGAGATTGGCGCACATCAAAAAGAATGGGGAAAATCAATGCTATACATTTTCCTATACATGGATGTACATGGAATCTACCATGCTGAGTGAAATAAGTCAGAGGGGGAGAGAGAGACACAGAATAGTTTCACTCATCTATGGATTCTGAGAAAAATAAAAGTTATTTTTGCACCAATCCTCAGAGACAATGGGAGTAGGGCTGGAACTTCCAGCTCACTTCATGAAGGTCACCACAAAGAGTGATGAGTACAGTTATAGAAACACAGAGAACTACCCTAATCACGTGAAGGAATGAAGGAACTGGAAAGCCTGTCTGGAGTACAGGTGGGGGTGGGTTGGGAGGGAGGGAGATTTGGGACATTGGTGGTGGGAATGTTGCACTGGTGAAGGGGGTCTTCCAAAGTTTTGATATGGTATTAAAATAATGTCTAATAAAAAGTTTTTGTTGAAAACAGATTTGGGAAAACAGAATATTCAATAATCAAATTCTAATATGCTTAAGAGAACTTAGAAAATAAAAAAATTATGTTTGTGAATTTGCAGTTTAAAAAGATATGTTTCTTTCTAGGAGAATAAGTATTTCTAGGGTAATCCCTATCCTTGATGATGACAGTGTAAGGATTTAGGACAAGCTGATTTTATTTCTTGTCATGTATAAGGTGAAATACTTCCATGAGTCATAGAAAATGGTTAAGAAAAAAAAAAGAAAAGAAATTGAGTCCTTAAAAATGCACATTTTTTAAGGCAAGGAAATTAATGACTATGATAGAAAGTGGCCCGAGAATCCCCCTGTTTGGAGAAATATTGAAAAGATCTATAAGTCTAGATTACAGGGAAGAAGGGCTAATAATGGAGGAGGAGGTATGTAGGTATCTGTAGAGCTCAAAACTGGAAATCAATGTCTGACTTTGGTAGCACTTAATTTAGAGCATTGCTGTATCCCTGATGTGAAATTCTCCAATACCAGTGAGAACATTGTTGCTAAAACCTGGGGATGATTAATAGAGGGTTGTGTTCCAGACAGCATGCTACGTTAGCTAAAGGAATTAGGAATGTCTGAGGGAGCTCAGGCATATCAGACCCTTATCTCTTAAGCAAGTTTTACCTTCAGATTCTTGCAACTGTGTTTACAATCAGCTTTTTGGCCATAAACCCTATAACTTTTTAACCCAGTATACGTGAGTTCCTACCAAGCACCAGAGTCAGGATAGTAAATGTAAACACATTTACATCGTAAAAGATCACTCTGACGATTATGTGGAGAGCAAGAATTAATGGGAAACAGAAATAGGCAGATAAGTTTCTAGACTATTCATTAGCCCAGTCAATAAATGGTAAAGGTGTGATGGAGATTGTTTTGGGGAGTTGGTGTAATATAATGGGATTTGGAATATTTTTTCCTTCTGGAAATAGAGTGGCATGATAAAATCAGTATACAAAGTGAATGGCAGAGAGGAATCAACCAAGACATTCAAGTTTTCTTTAGTTTGGGTAATTAGTGTACAGAGGTGTGCAGAGAAGGAAATGAGAATGATATTGATCATTCTAGGCATATAGTAGAATAAAAGTATTTTGAAAAGTTAAAATTGAGATTTTTTTCATCTAAAAGCAAATATTAGGTTATTTGTTGATATGTGTTTCTACTAAAGACAGGGATAAAGTTTGTATATTTGAAAATAGATAAGCACCATATATTAGATGTTTAAAGCAATGGAACTACTTATCTTGAGAAAGAAAGAGACACACACAAACACACAGATGAAAATAAATCTGGTTAAGGACAATTAAAAATTTAGAAATGAGGAAAAAAGGATAATCTAGCAAAAGGACAGAATCAAACAAAGTAGAAACAGGAGTATGTGATATCTCATTTAAGAAAGAAAATGCTAAATGCTTAGTAGTGCTCCATGAGACCAAATTGATTTTAATGAATGAAATATATAGTACAAGATACACACAGTGCTATATAAGGCTGCTCCTACTCCAATGTCATTAGTATCATTGGTAAAGGTAAACAATGAGTTATCAAAACTCTAAGTTCCTGTAAGATATTGTCATTTTTTTCATTCTCCTTAACATACTCAACTTCACCCATTTTATATTTTGCAAAGTTAGGAAGAAAGGGTTTCCATTTTGAACTTGGAACCAGTGGTTGGAGATCTGACCTAACTCTGGGATTAAATGAATAAAAATTCCAAAAAAATTTCATTTTCATTATGTGTTTTTATAAACATAAATGTATATGCAGGAATGCTCAGTAGTGAGAATCAGAGAAAAGAAAAGAAGGTCTATATTCTTAATTTAGCAATATGGAACTAAATTTGGGGTGTTGAATTAATGCTAATATAAATAGTCTATATTGTCGCATGGCAGCAGAAATAATAGTAAACTTAGAAAACTGAATAAGTCTACTGTTTTTGGTGGTTCTCATGAGGACATTTTATATGACATGTTATCCAAAATGTCTTTTGTCAAAATGTTTTTTACTTTAAAATAATTTTATACCAATTTTTATATTAGTTTTGGACCATACCTGGTAATGATCAGGAATTACTCTTGGTTCAGCATTCAAGAATCATTTTTTGGGTTATGAGACCATGTAGGACACTGGTCATTTAACTTAGGCACACAAGACTTTCTGCTGTACTATCTCTCCATTCCCAATGCCAATAATTTTATACTTGAAAGTTTAAATGACTGCCCATAAGAACATCAGGATTAATATAATTCTTTTCTTCTCTGATTCTATAGGTAATATAGAAATTCCTGTCCAGTATCCCTTATACTTTAGAATGTCTGTTCTTTGTGTGTTGGAGAAGTATTAGGGTTGGAATTTTAGTTCTAATCTGATAGGGCTGGCTCTACATTTTAATACAATCTTGAGCTCCTTAACTTTTTCCTACTCATTCTTTTCACTGTTAGCTGGTCCTTCTCCCTATATAACTTTACATTGGTGGTGATTTTACAGTCATATTACTTGGACAGCTGTTCCAGAACAATTATTTTTGAGCTCCCACATATCTTGACTTTAAAAATGCCTTTCGGTTTAGGCTCTTATTTTTGTTAAGCCCCATAAAACATTAAAAGATAAATGAAGCATCTTAGAAATTTAGCTTATCTGCACAAAATTTTGGGCAGCAACAAGCCTAAAGAGCTGAAGAGTATTTTTATTTATCTTCATTTCATTATTTTTATATAAAAATATATGGATTTTTGCATATTGATTTTGCCACCTACCACTTTCTTATACAAAAACAAATCATTATTGTTCTTATGAGCTTTTTGTGGAGTTTTGGGATTTTTAAATCATAGTATCATGTTATTATTACAGTTTTTTTAATTACCCTTTTTCAACACTATGGTTTCAAGGTGTACATTATAATACAATTTTTAACAGATACAGAGTATTCATGATTGAGTTTTTAGTCATACAATGTACACCACCTTCTCCAGTGTATGTTTCCCACCACTAATGCCTTAAGTTTCTCTCCAACATTATTTTCTACCTGCCTTTGGGTCACATATTTTACTTCTGGCTCTCTTTTTTTTCCTTTTAGACACTGCCATTTGCACTATTGTTAGTAAACAATAGTAAAGGGGTGCCTTGCATATCACTTTGCCGCTTTTCAGCACTCAGTTTTGTCTAGACTGATCTGCTCCAACTATTATTCTCACAGGGGTCTCTTCTCTGCCTTAACTTAACTCTCCTGCTATTTGTGGAAAGCTTTGTACATGGACTGTTCTTCCTGTCCCTTATTTCTATTGTCTTTGATATTATTAACATGCTCCCTTTTCACCTTTATATCCCACAAATAAATCATTCTTTGTCTATCCTCTCCTTCTCACTCATTTCACTCAACATAATATTGTTTATAACCATCCATGTACGAGAAAATTTCATGACTTAATTTTCCCACAATGTGGTACATTGTGTACCTGTATCAAGTTCTTTAGTCACTCGTTTGTTCTCAGGCACATGAGTTGTTTCCAGATTCTAACTATTGTGAACAGTGCTGCAATGAACATAAGTATGCAGAGGGCCTTTCTGCATTGTGTGTTTGAGCTATTCCTAGGAGTGTAATTGCTGGATCATATAGATGTAAAATTTCTAGTTTTTTCCTATTTTTATTGTTAAAATGTCTTTGTTTAAACACCGTGATTACAAATATGATTGTAGTTAAATGATTAAAGTCATGTAAAGAACACCCCCCTTCACCAGTGCAAGATTCCCAGATCTCCCTCCTCCCCACGCCACCCACACCTGTACTTGAGACAGATGTCTCAAGTTAGGATAGTTCTTAGTGTACTTATTTCTCTAACTGCACTCATCACTCTATGTGATGAGCTTCATGTCATGAGCTGCACTTTCCAGCCCTCATCTTTCTTGTCTCTGAGAATTATTGCAAAAATGTCTTTCATTTTTCTTAAAACCCATAGACGAGTGAGACTATTCTGTGTCTTTCTCCCTCTGACTTACTTCACTCAGCATAATAGATTCCATTTCTAGTTATTTGAGGAATAGTTATATTATTTTCCAAAGAGACTGGACCAGTATACATTCCTACAAGAAGTGAATGAGAGTTCCTTTCACCTTGCATCCATACCAGCACTGATTCTTCTTCTTCTTCTTCTTCTTCTTCTTCTTCTTCTTCTTATTATTATTATTATTATTATTATTATTATTATTATTATTATTAGTAGTAGTAGTAGTAGTAGTAGTAGTAGTAGTAGTAGTAGTAGTACTTGCATCATGGTTACAAAATTGTTCATTTTTAGATTTTAGTCATATAAGATGCACCATACTTCACCAGTGCACCATCCACTATCAATGTCTTTAGTTTCCCTCCTAAATCCCACCCTCTGCCTGTCTTTAGGGCAGGCAATTTGCTTCTCTCCCCACACCCTTTTTCCTTTTTAAAACTGTAGTTCGCTTTATTGTTAATGGAGGGACGCCTTTTGTGTTCTTCTTCAGAGCGATTAGTTCCAATTATCTTTATTCTGGTATCCCCACTCTAACTGCACTCACTGCTTGGTTGTTCTTAGTTTTTGTGATGTATTCCAGTCTTTGTGGTGTGAGATAATACCTCATTATTGTTTTGATTAGCAACTCTCTGATTATTAGTGATGTGGAGCATATTTATTGGTTTTGGGATGAATAATTTCTCTTATTTTGTAGATAGTCTGTATTTTAGAAACTGAGGTGCAGAAAACTCTCAGTTTAATGTAGTTCTATTTATCTTTGCTTCCACTTGCTTGGCCAGTGATGTTTCATTTTTGAAGATGTCTATAGCTTCAATGTGATAGTGTTCTGCCTACATTTTTCCCTATGTGCCTTATGGTTTCAGGTATGATATCAAGGTCTTTAATCTACTGTAATTTGACATATGTATAAGGTGTCAAAGAGATCTGAGTTCATTTTTTTTTTGCAAGTAATTGATCAGATTTTTCAAAACCCTTTGTTGAATATACTTTCCTTGTTCCACCTTGTATTTCTTGTCTACATGGGATATTTTTAATGGAATAGACTCCTTTATCTCTTTCTCTTCTATTTTGCGTATAAGAATGAAACGTATATTTATGTATTGATTTTGAAGGCAGCTACTTTGCTGTATTGTTTCTAGGAGCTTTATTAAACTCTGTAGTTTTTGTTTGTTTGTTTGTTTGTTTTGTCTTCGGGTCACACCCGGCAATGCTCAAAAATTGCCTCTGGCAGGCTCTGGGACCATATGGGATGCTGGGATTCAAACAACCATCCTTCTGCATTCAAGGCAAATGCCCTACCTCGATGCTATCTCTCCGGCCACTGTAGGGTTTTCTATCTATATTATCATGTCATCTGCAAAAAGTGATAATTTGGCATCTTTTCCAATTTGGATCACTTTTTTTTAATTGTCTTTATTCCCCAATTGCTTTAAACAGGGCTCCTATTCCTATATTGGATAAACCGGAGATAAGTGGACATGTGTATGATATCAGAGGAAATGTTTTCACTTTTTCACCACTCAATTGATACTGGTTGTGGTTTTGTTATTGATGGCCCTTTCTAATTGGATGAAAGTTCCCTCAAGCTCTGTTTTGTTTTAACCATAAATAGATGTTCTATCTTGTCAAAAGTTTTCTCTGTATCAATTAATTTGGTATTTTACTTTCCTTTTATTTGGTTTATTATGTTAATTTATTGTGGATATTAAATTATCTTTGCATGCTTGAGATTAGTCCCATTTGATTTGGGGTGTTTGAATATTTAGTTGTTGGATTTAGTTAGATAAGATTTTATTAACGAGTTTTACAGCAATGTTTATCAGACACATTGGTCTGAAATTTTCCATTGTACTGCATTTTGGGTTTATTTGCTGTTTCTTTTCCAGATTTTGGAGATGTATACTTAGGTTGTTGATTTGTGTTTTTCTTTTTTTTTTCTTAATGTAGACCTGCTATATTATGAATTACTTCCATGATATAGTTTTCCTGTATATCATAGATTCTAAAAACTTACATCTCCATTAGTGTTAGTTTTAAGAACTCTATTTTTCCTTGATTTCCTCTTTGATACAGTTGCTGTTTAGCAGGATTTTATTTGCTATATATTTAGATTTTTCTCCATCTTTCTATGCTTAATTTCTACTTCCATAGCATGATGGTTTGAGAAGTTATTTTGTACACTTTCTATATTTCTAAATTTAAATTTCTTCTTCCATTTATTTGTTTTTTTTGGACCACACCTGTTTAATGCTCAGGGTTACTCCTGGCTAAGCGCTCAGATTTTGCCCCTGGCAGGGGGGGACCATATGGGACGCTGGGGGATCGAACTGCAGTCCTTCCTTAGCTAGTACTTGCAAGGCAGACACCTTACCTCTAGCGCCACCTCACTGGTTCTATATTTCTAAATTTATATGTCTGTGTTATATCCTAATATGTGATCTATCTTCGAGAACATTCTATATGCAGAAGAGAAAAATGCACATTCTTATTTAGGGGGATGAAGAGTCCTACATATGTCCAATATCCATTCATTTAGCTCCAAATTTAGTGCTCTTGTTTCTTTATTGTTATTTCTCCTGGTTGATATGTCCAGTGGTAAAAATGAAGTCTTAAAGTCTGCCAAATTGTTGTGTTTCCTTTTATGTATTTCTTTAGGCTTGTTCACAGGAGCGTCATGAATTTTACTGGGCCACATTCAACCCATAAATGTGATAGTATTTCTTGATCTATTGTTTACTTTAACCAATAGGCAGTGTCCATCAATGCCTGTAATTTCCTTCTTTCTAATGAATGCCATTCATCTGTTATATTATGATGTCCTAGCTGTTTTTTATTTCATTGGCTTGTATGATCATTTTTCATACTTTTGTTCTGAATCTATATTTAATTCTTTAGATTTTTGTGTGTTTTCCCATAGGTAGTAGTTGGATGTAATTTTTTTCCTGAATCATTCAGCTATTTTACACCTTTTTGGGGGGTAGGAGAGACATACCTAGAGGCACTCAGGGGTTGCTCCTTGATCTATGCTCAGAAATTGCTCCTGGAAGGCTTGAGGAACCATATGGGATACTAGGGATTAAACTGTGTCAGCTGTGTACAAGACAAATGCCCTACCTACTGTGCTTCAGAATGTTGTGCCTTTTTATAAGGGAGTTGATTAGATTTAAACTGAGTGAGATTAATGATATATAGCTTTTGTGTTGCAATTTTTGTTTGTGTGTATATGAAATCTATCTGTTTTTGGAATAATCTTTTTCTTTTCTTTTTTTTTTATTATCTCCCCTCCCCGGAATAATCGTTTTCTAATAAGTGAGTTGTTGCAAATGCTACCAATCCTTGTTTGTATGAAACATTTCTTTTCTGTCCCTGAAATTTAAATGATAACTTTTAGTGTAGTGGACTCTAAACTGGAAATTTTTTAAATTTAATACTTTGAATATGCCTTTCTGCTTTTTTGCTGGTTTGCAAGATATCATGTGAAGATATATATTTTATTATGTTTTTCTTCTATTTTATTTGAGGGTTTTCTTCTCTCTAGCTGCTTTAAGTAGTCTCCTTTGCTTTTGATTTTACTTTTTTTTTTTTTTTTTTGGTTTTTGGACCAAACCCAGTGACTCTGAGAAATTATTCCTGGCTATGTGCTCAGAAATCGCTTGGGAGACTCATATGGGATGCTGAATTGAACTGCATTTTGTCCTGGGTCAGTCGTGTGCAAGGCAAATTTCTACCACTGTGTTATCACTTGGCCCCTGATTTTACTATGAGTCTTGCTGTTGTTTAGAATTTATTTCATTTGGTACTCTTTAGACTCTTGAATCTGTGCTGGAAATATTTCTCCAGATATTTCTCCAGATATCAGGAAAAATTTTAATGTTTATTTCTCCTGCCAACTGTTCTTTCCTCTTTCCATTTTTCCTATAATTTAAGATTATTTCTCTTGCAATAGCAAGATTTAATTTGAAGACTATTTCTATTGTTTTTATCACAAATCTTACATTGTCATCCATTTGATTTTCTTTTTTAAATTTTTTTAAAATTTTTGTCACTTCTTGATGATGGCCGGTATTTTGTTGACAATATCAATGCATATTGAATTCTGATGTTATGGCTGACTATTGTATTTTTAAACAATTTAATCCATTTGTATGGGTCAATTTATCTTTCAGCTGATTGGGTTGTTCTTCCAATAATTGCCTTATTTCCATGGCTATTGTATGAAGCATTGCTTTAAATTTTTCATGGATGAAGGTTGAGACTTTGTTTCAGCTTAATGATTTGTCAGGACTTGTATGTTGCAAATTTCTTTGTTTCTTCATTGTTTTTAAAGATTTGCCAGCATTGTAATTTGAGATTCGAATTCTTAACAGTTTGAGATCTGAACTTTAAAAAATTAAATATTTCAGCACACTGTTACTCTCTGCTAATCTTAAAGTGTCAGTACTCCAACATGATAGTTCAGTGTTTATACAGAAAAATAATGATCCCATGTGCTTAAGAAATACTTTATTGCAAGAGCAGTGCCACTTCTAAGATTAATCTCATCATCTTTTGGAGATTGGTAGCTGGGTTTCATCTTATACCACTGAAATCAAACTCATGCATGTGGGATAGTGCTGGGGACCAAAAAGGTAACCAAATGCTTGAAGGGCAAGTACTCTCCCCAAAACTTATTTGACTCTATCTGAGAATATAGAATTTTAGAAAAAAATTTTATGATGCCTGAGATAACTTATTTGTTTTGGGGGCCACTTCATGTGATTCTCTGGGCTTACTCCTGGCTCTTTGCTCATGAATAACAGCTGACAGTGTTTGTGGGGCCATATGCAGTGCCATGGATCGGACTGTGATCAGTCCTTACCCTAAGGCAAGCTTTTACCCAGTGCACTGTCTCCTGGTTCAAGGCATATTTTAAAGTTCTTTTGAAAGAATAAGCATATATTTTACATGTAAAATACTTGTGTTGGAAGTAAAAATATTTCTTTTAATGAATTTGGAATGCTGACTAAAGTTATTAACTTTAAATAAATTTTAAAACTGGAGGAAAATTTAGAAAAATCGTCCATTATATTATTTTGTAGAATGAGGAAACCATGCATGATGCTTCTATATTAAAACTGACTTATTTAAAAAATAGGTAAGTAATGGACAGATCTGATGCTATACTGTTTCTATTTTTATATCTGATTATAGAAAATATATTCGAATAATATATATTATTATCAGTTAACATGTAATAGTAGTGCTCCTATCATGTATTCCTTACCTACCTATGAATATTCTAGTATTATCTCTGTAAATATTTTGATCTAATACATAAATTATAGTGAAGAAAAATCATTAGTTCATTTCAAGAAGTGAAAGAGGGGCCGGGTGGTGGCACTGGAGGTAAGGTGTCTGCGCTAACCTAGGATGGACCTCGGTTCGATCCCCCGGTTCCCCATATGGTCCCCTGTGCCTGGGGATCTCTCCTAGCAATATTCAAGGCACCATATATAGTATCTGGTCATATACAAGGCAAGTGCCTAACTCCTATATAGTCGCTGCAGTCCCCCACTTTCTTTACTTAAGTTAGACAAATTTTAGTAGAAGAACATGAAGGGGCTTGGGTTTATGAGATATTTCTGACATTTTTAGCTTGATAACTCTTTTCTAAGATAAATGGTAATAATAAAATCAATTATTTTTATAATAAAATGGATTGTAGAATATATGGTGCAAAATATCTCATAATTTCCCACTAAACCTTGCCATTTTAAATTTTATATCTTAGTTATATAAAAGAGCCCTTAGTGACTGACCTACATTGTACGAATTTAGGCACTTTATTGTCTTTATATTTTTGCTTTTTATAAATAATATTTTTATTTATATTTTGCTTCATATATTTATGTGAATAAAACCTTATTTAAATTTTCATTTATTTGAGAGACACCTGCACTTGAAAATGGTTTTCAATCTTAACTATAATTACCTTTGCCAATCTTTCATAGTTTCTAGTCCTTAGTTTATCAGTTATTTATGACAGCCTAATCAATTTTTCTTAAATACTGGCATTACTGAAAGAGATTTTCAAAAATTGAGGGTGGAAAGTCATAAAAGAATGAGTAATCCTCTTTGATAACCCCCTCTACAGGTTCTTTAGTCTTTAGAACTAATCTCTTGTGACCCATTGATTTCTCTTTGAGAAGCTCATTTAAAATGTATTTTTAGACCTAGTTTTTTAACATGCAGGAGTTTGATGTATTTTATTAAATAAAGATCTTAAATTTAAACTATATTTCATTGTACTAATAAAATCAGATCTATCAAACTAGAATATTAAATTGCAATGATTCTGCTACTTGAATATATACTCAATTTCTAATTTTTTGGAGTAACTAGCTATTTTGTTGAAACTGTTGTCAGCAATAGTAAATTTATTCTAAAATGGTTCAATAATTGTGGTATTTGGCAGTATATTCAATAAGTCTTTAATTAAATCTGATAGAAATACAAGCTCCATCTGTCTTACACGTGGTCCTACTCAAAGTATGGCACCAGTGCAAGTCTGTTTCCGATACTCATAAATAAGATACCAACAAACCCACAATATTGGTACAGACTGTTCTGGACTTGGTTCTAAAACGTTAACCACAGGAAGTGATTTTAGTTCTTTTTTTAAATCCGTTTTTTCCTTCACCAGGCAGCCTATGTACTCATTGTGGCATTTTAGACTTTATTGGGTCTTCTAAGTTCTCAAAATGACTAAAGCAGTCAAGTGAACCGTGATTTTATTTACTTAAGTAAAATGTGGAGAAATTACAGATATAATAACAGCCATATAATTCGTATTGTTCTG
This sequence comes from Crocidura indochinensis, assembly GCA_004027635.1. Classification (NCBI taxonomy): domain Eukaryota; kingdom Metazoa; phylum Chordata; class Mammalia; order Eulipotyphla; family Soricidae; genus Crocidura; species Crocidura indochinensis. The sequence goes on along the minus strand of PVKC010014777.1, from coordinate 8,604 downwards.
AAACTGGCAATTTTATTTTTTTAACTTATCTATTTATGTTTCATTTTGGGTTCTCACCTAGTAATGCTCGCATGTTACTCCTGGCTCTGCACTTATAAACTATTAATTGTAGTGCTGGGGGTCCAGAGAGGATGTCAGGGATTGGACTCTGGTTCTCCATGTGCAAAGCAAATGCCCAACTCACTGACTATACTCTCCATCTATTTTACTTTGTTTATTTTTATTTTTAAACTTTATTTTTATATAGTTGAATAAAGCTCCCTAAAGTTTGTAAACTGTGTGTTTGTGGCCAGTGAGCTAGTACATGGATTAAGACATTTGTCTTGCATGCAACTGACTATGACCTGATCCCCAGCACTATTATGTTTCCCTGAGCATGATCAGGAATGATTTCTGAACACAGAATTTGGAGTAAATCTTATACACAGTCACATGTGACTATAAAACTACCCCTAAAAGTGTTCACAGCAAATATATATTAGTGCATTAATGATCAATATTTTCAGTAATGTATAAGAGATCTCATGTTATTTTGTTTGAATTTGAAACTTGTCCCTGAACATATTTACTTAGAATTTAAATTATAGATTAATTAATTTTGATAATTTGGGTGGCTATCCAGTGATGTTTAGGGGCCATTCTAGGTTCTGTGCTTTGGGGCTACTCCTGGTATTGTTTGAAGTAGGTCATCTAAGGTGCATGGGATTGAACTTGAACCTATCAGGTGTGTACAAGTGTTTAAAACCTATTATTATCTATTTGACTTCTAAGTAATTATAAATGGTATCAAAATTCCTAAATATTAAATAAATGTGTTGTGCTTAGTAGTGAGTTTGAACTTTGTCCTTCGGTGAATGCTTACTTTTGTTATTAAAATGATGTATTCGGCCAGGTGGTGGCACTGCAGGTAAGGTGCCTGCCTTACCGCGCTAGCCTTGGATGGACCACGGTTCGATCCCCCAGTTCCCATATGGTCCCCCGTGCCTGCCAGGAGCGACTTCTGAGCGCATAGCCAGGAGTAACCCCTGAGCGTCACTGGGTGTGGCCCCAAAACCAAAAAAAAACAAAAACCAAAAAACAAAAACTAAAATGATGTATTCTTTATTAATTTAATTTTATATAAATAAACTTTTTCATACACATGAGATAAAATTTAGGGTTTAATTCTTAGCATTTCAAGTGTTTCTCTAAGCTCTGGAGGAGTGATCCTTGAGCATCAGAACCACCAATAATTTTCTTGGGTTTTCTTTTGCATTTTATTTTTATTTATTAATTTTTAATATATTTTAATTTTTAATTTAATATCTTTATCTAATTTATTTAATTGATCTAATTTATCTAATTTAATTTAATATTTTTTAATTATTTAAGCACAATAAATACAAAGATTTTGTAGTTGGGTTTCAGTTATGAAAAAGGGCACCCCCTTCACCAGTGGAATAATTTTACCACAAATGCACCCCATTTCCCTCTATTAATAATTTTCTATTAAGAACAATAACTCAGGTTTCAGGACATAGACCTCATAGAGTCAGTATCCTTACTTCCTTTTTAATTTGACCATGTTGTTAAAGAGTGGTGCCTCTCTTATATGATGTTATTTTTGTTTGTTTGTTTGTTTGTTTTAGGACCATACCTGGTTGCCACTAAAAGGTTACTCCTGGCTCTTTGCTCAGAAATTACTCCTGGCAGTCTTTGGGGGAGTATATGAGATAACAGAGATTGAACCTGGTGGACCTTATGCAAGACACATGTCCTATCCTACCACTGTGCTATAGCTCCGACTCCCATAATAGTTTTAACTTCATGATTATTTCAGAGACTGTCAAGCATTTAATAGTCAATATATTAGTTGTTGCTAGTAACTTTTAATTACTTTCAGGATTGCAAGTAGTTTGAGCACTGTCCACTGTTTTATTCACCTTTCTGATTGCTGCAAATTAAATGAAAAAAAAAAAACTAGCTATATAAAAAATCATGTTATATAGCAAAAATACCAGAACTTTAGTGTTCAGATTTTAGTTAATGAATGAGATTAATGAGAGATGGGGAAAATATCCACTGTGTATGCCTTTGAGAATTTTATAGAATAGTGCTTAATAAAGACATCCATCAAATAGTCATGCAAATATTTCTACAATTCAGGGATTCAACCAATATGTCAAATGCTAAGAAAGGCTGGTATGTGGTATTTTCATACTTTTTTATGGTCAGGAATGTGACTTTGTTTGCAAGGTTTTTGAATTTTCCCAAGGAAGTGATAAATGTTCTGTGATGAAATAAATGAGTGTATGCTAACTTGTTAGTTGGGAGAACCTGTTGATCATGAGGGAAATATGCTAGTTTGTCTTGCAAAGAGACAGAGAGAACATGGTGTAATATGAGGTAGGAGTGGTAAGTCTTTGCAGAGAATGAGTATGTTTTGTATTGTCTGAATAATAGGAGACAATTACTGTATGTTAACAGTTATGTATGCTGAAAAAAACCCCAAAGTCTCTTTATACAATTTGCAGAGCAGATGGATAGGCCTGTAAAGGATATAAATTGAAGATTTAAGAAGACGATGATATGTTTAAATAATATTAGGAATTCTTTCCTCCCTTGCCTCTTTCCTTTCCTTCTCTCTCCCCCTTTCTCCCATCTTCCTTTTTCCTTCCCTTCCTCCCTCTCTTTTTACCCCTTTACTTTTTTCTCCCCTCCTCCTCATTCCTTTCCTTTTTCCCTGTAATACCTTGTAGTACTCAGTGCTTATTCCTAGTTCTCTGCTCAGAAATCACTTCTGTTAGTGCTGTGGGAGCATTTGTTGCCAGGGATCAAATTGGGGTAGGTAGACTGCAAGCAAAGCAGACGACTCCATTGATATATTTCTCCAATTCTTATTTGATTATTTATATTACATTGATTATTTTATTTTATGTTCATTATTTATATTCCATTGTATTGTTGAGAATAATGTCATTTTTTTATCATTCATAGTTTGATTTATGCCACTTAGCATTTTCACTTCAATTTCTACCCATGTTGTAGCATTGCTACAATTGCTACCCATTGCTTTAAAGGTAATTAATTTAGGGGCCTCCAAGTGGGACTCAGAGCACTGAGACTATCTTGGAGAAATTCATAGTCACTCAACAAGTAAACAGCACAGAATGCTCAACTAGTAGCAAATAACTTAATATACCTTCAGACAATGACTTAAACTGCTCCATTGTGAAAGAAAAATTTTCGAAAATACCTATACTATAAATTTTAGCTACTTTAGTATCATTTAACTTTGGGATTTCTGCTTGGACATTATTTAGATTTTTCCATCTTTTATTTATTTGTTTGTTTTTGGGCCACATTCGGTGACATCCAAGGCTTACTCCTGGCTATGCACTCAGAAATCGCTCCTGGCTTGGGGACCATATGGGACACTGGTGGATCGAACCACAGTCCTTCCTAGGTTAGCACAAGCAAGGCAAATGCCCTACTGCTTGCACCACTGCTTCAGTCCTGAGATTATTCCATAATTTTTGAAGTTCTCATTTAATCCTTAATTTCAGAGATCATCATTAACTGTTGCTTTATCTTCTTCAATGAATCTACATTGACTTATTTTTAATTAGTCTTTTCCTGACATTGTGTCTTGGTCCATCAGTAAAGCTGTGCTTTTCACATTATTTCTTAATGTCTGTGAGAGCCGATGAGGGGCCGCTTATAATGTACAAGTGACCCTCCCTGAAAAGTGTTTAGGGCTTTTGAATAGCAAGTACAGGTAGTAAGTGCCAAATTTATCTGACCTGGTGAAAAATTAGGGTTACATAGTTTTGAGTGCTTGGCTGTCTTTAAAGTGCTAAGGTTGAACAAGTCTGGGCTGTGTTTCATACTCCTGTCTGTTAGTGAATGTTGTTAAGGTCATATGAGCTGCTATATCTTTTAACAAGCTCTTTGCTCCCATCTTTCTTTCACAATCTAGAGGTCTACTTACTATTATCATTATTCTTGTTTATTATTCTCAGAATTTTTTTTATGGAAGAGCTTCATTTAAAATCTATTTTCCTATTCCACTTGAACATTTGCCCACTTTGCCTTCCATTACATTGATTCTTTTATCTTCAAATTTAAGTTTGTATCCTCTTCTCTCAGATATCTCCAGATATTTTACTGTATTTTTCATAACCAACATGTTTTTATCAGTTTTTAAGAACAGTATCCATATCTTTTATCTTTTCCTAAAATATTTTTGGAAACCCTGAACTTATCTTTCTGTGATTAACTACAATTCTTGAAATTTGTTGCATTTCTTGATAGCTTTTCTAAATTCCTTGATAGATCCTCCAAATGTGTGTTTTTTTGTTTTGTTTCTGGAGCTTTGTTCTTATTTTCAGACTGACATCTACACCTGTGGTTTTTATTGGTTCATTTAAAAAATTATTGAATCACAGTGAAATCAAAGTTAGAATTGCTTATGATTCAATTAAATCTACAATGTTCAATCACATAACCCCTCACTAATATCCCTGTTTTATCTCCTGCCCCCCCAGACTGTCTTTATTATAGGTACTTTTTTTTTTAAAGACAATGTGGTTTGAAGTGCCATTACTAAAAAGGTATGCTGCATATCACTTTGCCTTTTTTTTCAGCACCTGGATCTTATTCAGAATATGCACTTTTCACTAGCATTGTCATAGTTTTTTCTCTGACCTAACTTTCCTCCCCCAAATGTGCAAGGCCTACCCTGACCTTTTCTATTGACTTTGTTTTTCTCTGATAATGTTTCTTTAAAATGAACACAAACAACTGAGACTACCATAAATTAATGAAGACTAGAGTACAAAGAGCCACAAACCTGGAGAAATTAATTGCCCACCACTCATTCAATAAAGAAACAAAATCCAAGATATATAACCCATTGGTAAAACTTTACAAGTAAAAAAAAAACATATCAAGTTCTATCCAAAAATGGAGAGAAGATATTAACAGTAACTTTCTGAAAGAAAAAATTTAAATGATCCAAAGGCACATAAAAAGATTTTCTTTATCACTAATTATCAGGGTCCTCTTTTTGTAGGTGAGTGTTTTTTTTCCTCTTCAATAGATGGCACTGTCGTTTCAGTTTTGAGATTTCTATTGTTTACATTGATAATGGGAAAGGGTGTGTGTAAGGTGAATCTAAATAAAATAGTGACAGCATTGGGGTGAATGACGAATCCTAGTCCACCAACAATCGATTTCTTTTCTCTCTCCCTGATCAAACCTAGCACCAAGTCATTTTCAAAATCTTCTTTCCAGGTTTCACCTCAGTGTTTTAATCTCTGTTATTCATAGCTTTGTCTTCAGTCTCAAAATTCTTTATTTCCTCAGTAATGGAAGAGTGATGTTTTGATTTCTTTGCTGCCACCAGGTTCCTTGGGATTCAATGCCAGGTCACAAGGATCATTCATGAAGCAAAGTGAATTTTCACCCTCACTGAAGAGGGAGGGTTTTATCCTTGCCTACCAGAACACAGTGAAGCATGTATAATCCTTGAGTCCTTGTTTTGCCACCTCAAGAAAAGATCAACTATTTACCAGAGAGAAAAAATTATGTGGGTTAATCCTGTGAAATAAAGGCTGATCTGGTGGCATTTCAGTGTGTGTAATAGTTGACTGCTGGTTACACTAGAGGAGAAGCTGGACAGTATAATTTTATATTTTCTTGATATATTAAAAATAATGTAAAATTGGGAGCCGGGAGGTGGCGCAGGAGGTAAGGTGCCTGCTGCCTTGCCTGTGCTAACATAGGACGGACCACGGTTCGATCCCCCGGTTCCCATATGGTCCCCAGTGCCTGCCAGGAGCGACTTCTGAGTGCATAGCCAGGAGTAACCCCTGAACATCACTGGGTGTGGCCCAAAAACCAAAAAAAAAAAAAGTAAAATTAAAAATGCTGTCCTTTCATTTTGCCAGTAAACGTGCTTTAAGAAAGGTGCCAAAAAGCATTTAGAGTAATATGTATATGAATTAAAAATCATGTGATTAATGCAAAAATCTTAGAATATCTTTTTATCTCAAGGATTAAAATACATGCTGTATGAAAACAAACAGGGTTTCCTTACTTTCTGTACGTTCTTTACAAAAAGTTCAGTTAGAGTAATTTTTGCTTATAGACTTTAATGTTTGTATTATTAACATTTTCTTGATTTACTGTGGGAGTTGATATTTAATATATATAATAAAAATTTTAATTGCTTTTACTTCATTTTTAAAATACTGCCATACATAAGCCATCAAACTGCTATGACAGATTGACATATTTTAATGAGTTTTATTTTAAGAAATTTTCTCTTTTTATATATTTAAACACCATGATTACAAATATGATTATGATTGTAATTGGATATCAGTCATGTAAAGAACAACCCCCTTCACCAGTGCAACATTCCCATCATCAGTGTCCCAAATCTCCCTCCTCCTACTCCATTCCCGCCTATACTCTAGACAGGCTTTCTACTTCCCTCATTCATTCACATTGTTAGGATAGTTTCAATGTAGTTATTTCTCTAACAGCACTCATCACTCTTTTTGGTGAGCATCATGTTGTGAGCTAGATCTTCCAGTCCTCCTCTCTTTTTGTCTCTGAGAATTATTGAAAACACCTTTCATTTTTTTTTAAAAAACCCATAGATGAGTGAAACTATTCTGCATCTATCTCTCTCCCTCTGACTTATTTCACTCAGCATAAAAGATTCTGTGTAAATCATATATAGGAAAATTTCATGACTTCATCTCTCCTGACTGCTACATAATATTCCATTGTGTATATGTGCCACAGTTTCTTTAGCCATCCATATATTAAGGGGCATCTTGGTTGTTTCCAGAGTTTGGCTATTGTAAATATTGCTGAAATGAATATAGGTGTGAGAAAGAGATTTTTGTAATGTATTTTTGTTTTCCTAGGATATATCTCTAGGAGTGGTATAGCTGGATCCGATGGAAGCTCAATTTCCAGTTTTTGGAGAAACCTTCATATAGTTTTCCATAAAGGTTGGACTAGACAGCATTCCCACCAGCAGTGGATAAGAGTACTTTTCTCTCCATATCCCTGCCAGCACTGCTTGTTCTCCTTCTTTGTGATGTGAGCCAATCTCAGTGGTGCAAGATGGTACCTCAGAGTTGTTTTGATTTGCATCTCCCTGATGATAAGTGACATGGAACATCTTTTCATGTGCATTTTGGACATTTGTATTTCTTCTTTTGCAAACTGTTTATTTTTTCTTCCCACTATTTAATGGGATTACGTGTTTTTTTCTTGTAAAGTTCTGTCACTGCCTTGTATATTTTGGATATTAGTCCCTTATCTGATGGGTATTGGGTGAATAGTTTCTCCCACTTAGTGGGTGGTTCTTGTATTCTGGACACTATTTCCTTTGAGGTGCAGAAACTTCTCAGCTTAATATAGTTTCATCGATTTATCTTTGCTTCCACTTGTTTGGAGAGTGCAATTTCCTCCTTGAAGACATCTTTACTCTCAATGTCATGGAGTGTTTTATCTAGATGCTGTTCTATATACCTTATGGTTTCAGATCTCATATCAACATCTTTAATCAATTTGGATTTTACTTTCATAAATAGTGTTAGCTGGGGGTCCAAGTTTGCTTTTTTGCAAGTGGCTAACCAGTTGTGGCAATACCACTTGTTGAAGAAGCTGTCCTTGCTCCATTTAGGATTTCTTGCTCCTTTATCAAAAACCAGATGATTGTATGTCTGGGGAACATTCTCTGAGTACTCACGCCTATTCCACTGATCTGACGGTCTGTCTTCATTCCAATTCCATGGTATTTTGATATCTATTGCTTTGTAATACAGCTTAAAATTGGGGAAAGTAATGCCTGCCATATTCTTTTTCCCAAGGACTGCTTCAGCTATTTGAGGATGTTTATTGTTCCAAATAGTGTTTGATCCACTTCTTTGAAGAATGTCCTGCATATCTTTAGAGAAATCACATTAAATCTGTACAATGCTTTGGGGAGTATTGCCATTTTAGTGATGTTAATCCTGCCAATTCAGGAGCATGGTATGTGTTTCCATTTCTGTATGTCCTCTCTTATTTTTTGGAGCCTGTTTTTATATAGGTTTTGTATAGGTCCTTTATGTCTTTAGTCAGGTTGAGTTTGTGTGACACTCATATGAATGGGGTTGTTTTCTTAATGTCCATTTCTTCCCTATCATTATTGATGTATAAAAAGGCTATTAATTTTTGTGTGTCAGTTTTTTAGACTTCCACATTGCTACATGAATCTATTGTTTCTAGAAGCTTTTTGCTAGAGTCTTTAGGGTTTTCTAAGTAGAGTATCATGTGATCTGCAAACAGTGAGAGCTTGACTTCTTCCTTTCCTATCTGGATTTCCTTGATACCTTTTTCTTGCTTAATCGCTATAGCAAGTACTTTAGTACTATGTTGAAGAGGAGTGGTGAGAGGGGCCAGCCTTGTCTTGTACCAGAATCTAGAGGAAAGACTTTTTTAGTTTTTTAGTTTTTTTTTGTTGTTGTTGTTGTTGTTTTTTTTTTTTTTTTTTTTTTTTTTTTTTTTTTTTTTTTTTTTTTTTTTTTTTTTTTTTTTTTTTTTTTTTTTTTTTTTTTT
>PVKC010014776.1:0-16755 GCA_004027635.1 Crocidura indochinensis | reverse complement strand
CTCTAGCTGACTCTTGGAGCTTCATTTCCGTGACTGCAGCTGTGACTCTCTCCTCCTCCCCCTGCTCCTTCCTCCCCAACCCCCACCCCCCACGCACGAGAGAGCTTTAAGTTATGTGCCTTCTGTTCTAATGAGATAAACAACATAACTCTCTGGGGCTCCACTCGTCCCTCTATAAGTGGAGCTTCAGGGCTGTCTGTATATGTTGGCCCTATAAAGATACCCTGGTGCCTGTCAGCCTAGGGATCGTTGCAAGGCAGAGGGGGTAGGAGTCCAGAGAGAGCTGCTGGGACCAAATGCTGGTGAGATCAGATGGACGATGAAGGGGACTTTAAAGGGAAGCTAAATCTATCTTCAGGGCCAGAGGAAGAAGCAGGTAGTAGGGATGTGTAGGCTGGGGGTTTACCACATGGGTAAGTCAGCGAATGTGTGAGAATTCATCACAAATATTTGAACAAGAATTCAGGGTTCGAAAGAGCTTCTTCTCGGGTGTAACTGATCCCCAGGGCCATCCCAGGAAGGTTCTTCTACCTTATCTTACAGGGTATGAGATGGGTTTGCAAATGTGTTACATTTTCCAGCTGGCAGGGGATGGGGACTGGAACTCCAAGTTGTCCAAGCTGTGGAGCTTCTCCAAGTCATAAGAGAAAGTTAAACAATGAAATGAGAGTTGGCTCCTATTCTAGCTAGACATTCAAACTACTCATTCAATGGACTCTTGGAGGAGACTGAGTAGCAGTTCCAAGCTATGGGACTCCAGATTGCCTTCCTAAGGCTGACAGACTCTTGCCTAGTGAGGATAGCACACCAGGATAGCTGTGGGCAAGGCTGTCTTTTTTTAATTTCTTCTTGATTTTGGACCACGCCTGGCAGTGTTTAAGGTTTACTACTGGCTCTCTGCTCAGGGATCATTTCTGCTGGTGGTTGAAGGAAAATATGTGGTGCCAGGAATGGAACCCAGGCAAGGTACCATGGGAAGGCAAAACCATTCCCATTGTTTTATCTCTCTGGCCCAACAAATTTGAATCTTATCACTCAGACTTTCAGACAATGCTGGATCAGTGGCTGTTAGTCAGATAGCATAGTCTCAGGAACAAATCAGAGGGCAAGAGGTACCAATGACACAGAGACTGCCATGCTAGAGTGGATATGGTGGATGTGGGACTTAGCTGAGAGTCCAACTTTTATCGTACATCTTGGGAGGTTTGAATGTGGGTGCTGGAGTCTCCTGGAGTCTCAGGGCCTGCTAAGCTCCTTCTCATTCCCCCCTGCATTTCAATTTAGGATCTCTTGTGGTTGAATTTCCTAAGTGTTTCTTGATGGACCTGATGAACATTGAGTTGGCTTTGGGGAAACACAAATAGATATGGTCCCTGCTATTCTTGATCTTATACAACTACTAAGGGAGACAGTACAGTAATCAGGCAATTAATGACACTGCCCTGAAGAAACGCAGGGAATTTAGAAGCCAGCAAAAAAGGGTTACTAAATCAGGTTAGTTAGTAAGTAAGTAAGTTAGTAAGTAAGAGAGAATATCCAGGGAATTACTAGATAATGCTTAAAGATTCTGAGGTTCTCAGGATCTGCAAAGATTTAGATAAAATGGTTGCCCAGATCTCTCATCTCACCACTTCTACACTTGAAATGAGTGGGGCTGGTATGGGTTTGGGAAATTGGTATTATTAAAAATGGATTTTTAAGACCAAAGAAATAGTGTAAGGGTTAAGGTGCTTTCCTTACAAGTATTTAACACAGGTGTGATCCTGGCACCACATGTGATCCTCTGAGCAACACCAGCAATGATCCCTGAGTGCAGAGCCAGGAGTACGCCCTGATCACCATTCAGTATGTCCCCTTGACCAAACACAAATAAACAAGGACACAAACAGAAGTGATATGTTATTTCAAACTGAATTGAGAATACTAATCCCAAATGAGTAATGATTGTTGGGGATTATAACAGGATATAAGAAATATCAAATAACCCTTGTATTTGATAGATAATTTGTTTCTTGGTTTTTGGGCCACACCCAGTGACGCTCAGGGGTTACTCCTGGCTATGCGCTCAGAAGTCGCTCCTGGCAGGCACGGGGGACCATATGGGAACCGGGGGGTCGAACCGTGGTCCGTCCAAGGCTAGCGCGGTAAGGCAGGCACCTTACCTGCAGCGCCACCGCCCGGCCCATAACCCTTGTATTTGACCTTCTCTGAGATCCTGGGGAATACCAAAAGTTGCCCCTGAACATTGAGAGGGGATCTAGACTCAATGTGCTTTGATGTGCTTAAAGGGACCACATCAATTCTTCATGATGCCTTTCCTCCAGGAGAGGCCATAGGATAGCAAGCAAGCTTACTTTTGGGGATTCATTCAGTCTTTTAGAACTCAACTACAGACATCATCTTCCATGCTTTTGTGATCTCAGAACTTCATGTCCCAAGTGATTTGCAGAAACATTAAAGTTGCCAATGATTACACAATGGAATATTATGCAGCCATCAGGAGAGTTGAGGTCATGAAATTTTCCTATACATGGATGGACATGGAATCTTATTATGCTGAATGAAATAAGTCAGAAGGAGAAAGATAGGCACAGAATAGTCTCTCTCATCTATGGGTTTTAAGAAAAGTGAAAAATATTATTGTAATAATACACAGAGACAATAGAGATGAGGGTTAGAAGGTCCGGCTCATGATATTAAGCTTGCTACAAAGAGTGGTGAGTTCAATTGGAGAAATGACTACACTGACAACTATCATGGTAATGGTAGTGAGTGAGAGAAATAGAATACCTGTCTTGAATGTAGGCAAAGGGTGGAGTGTGGGGAAAGAGATGGAGGACATTGATGGTGAGAATGTTGCACTGGTGAAGGGGTGGTGGAAACTCAACCACAACCATGTTTGTAATCATGGTTCTTAAATAAAGATACAAGAAAAAATACAGTTACCAATGACACATCTTCAGTTAATAAGACCGGTAATTTTTTTTTTCTGAAACCTGAGGTATGTTGGTTGGGTGAGCAAGTCCAACTCGTAGCCAGTCTTGCAACCCATGGGAGCAGCTGGACGATTAAAAATGAAAGCTGGGGGGGCCGGGCGGTGGCGCTGGAGGTAAGGTGCCTGCCTTGCCTGCACTAGCCTAGGACGGACTACGGTTCAATCCCCTGGTTCCCCATATGGTCCCCCAAGCCAGGAGCAACTTCTGAGCGCATAGCCAGGAGTAACCCCTGAGCGTCACTGGGTGTGGCCCAAAAAAGAAAAAAAAAAAAGCTGGCACATGAAGAGAATTGGAAAAGTTGGGCTCCTTTCATGCTGGAATAGATGTCTCTGTGGTAGACCCAAACATTGGAACTGGAGAATCAAATAGAAATGAAAAATGTGGGGCCGGGCGGTGGCGCTGGAGATAAGGTGCCTGCGCTAACCTAGGACGGACCACGGTTCGATCCCCCCGGTTCCCCATATGGTCCCCCGTGCCTGCCAGGAGCGACTTCTGAGCGAAGCGTCACCGGGTGTGGCCCAAAAACAAAAAACAAAAAAAACAAAAAACAAAAACAAAAAAAAGAAATGAAATGAAAAATGTATAGATAGAGCAATGCAATGTGTTGATTTCCTCTTACAAAGGCACATATGAAGACAGTTTCCTCTTAAGCAAAAGATTCCCAGGAAAGAGAGTCAGCAGATGAGAACAGGCTCTTGAGTTTTCTGAACCCCATGCTTAACAAAGTCTAGACAGTGGTCTTCCCAGGTGAGGTTGTATCTAACAGTTATCAACAATGAAAATAAAGCTGAACCATGTTCATTATTTTTTTTCTGTGGTACTGTTCAGGCCCTGTGGTACTAGGGATACCTAAGACACCATGGTGATTCTTGAGTGCACCCAGTGATGCTCAGGTGACCATGCAGTGGTGGCATTTGAATCTGGGCCTGGCACTTGGCAAAAAGGCATGCTTCCTATCCACCATCCCATCTTTCTGTCCTATTCTAGTGTCAGGCATAGTTTGGTTCAGAGGATTTTTGGAGAATTTTCAGAGCTTCAAGATGAAATCTTTTTTTTTTTTTTTGGTTTTTGGGCCACACCCAGTGACGCTAAGGAGTTACTCCTGGCGATGCGCTCAGAAGTTGCTCCTGGCTTGGGGGACCATATGGGGCACGGGGGATCGAACCATGGTCCGTCCAAGGCTAGCGAGGTAAGGCAGGCACCTTTACCTCCAGCACCACCGTCCGGCCCGGCCTTGAGAATAAGATGAAATCTTTGTCTCTATTGGACATTTACTCTAACAGGTTGGTTGCCTGGCTGGTTGGTGCCGAGGGAACTATTTTATATATATTATTGTAGTCTTATGATTTCAGTCATGTAAAAAACACTCCCTTTCACCAGTGCAACATTCCCACCACCAATGTCCCAAATCTCCCTCCTCCCCACCCCACCCACACCTGACTCGAGACAGGCTTTCTACTTCATGAAGAACTATTTTGAGGTTCCACATTGCTTCCCTGGTGTCAGGTCCTCTTCTCTCCTCAACCTCTACCTCACGTGCCTCTGTGATTAACTGTTGATCCCAGGTAGGAACCGTGTCCTCTCAAGCCTTTGGTTGTCTCCTCTGTGTCATAAGAGCACGGAAGCCTAGTCTGATAAACAAGACGCTTCCTCCTGGAGTGCTTGAGACCCAGATGTTGCTGGTGTGGATTTTTCAAAGGTAGCTCAAAACACAGCCTTTTGGCAATAAGTCAAGCCCATAACCAGAAAACCAGCCCAGAGCCTCTCCACGCTGTTCTTTTAAAGTCCAGACAATGTGTAGGATAAATCAGGGAGGTAGGCTCAGTGGTAGAATCCACATCCCATGCATGGTTCTTGTCGAAGGATGCTCAGGTATCCCTCAGATATCAGCAAACTACTGGCTACTAATGGGGTGAAGGAAGTCAGGAGTAGATTATCTCCTTGATTCACTTTCTTTGTAATGATTTTGTTTTGTGGAAGTAATTTTCAGTGGCAGCTTCATTTGATGCGCAACTTCTTAAGCTGTTATCAATATTTTCTTTTCAATAATTTGTTTTGGTTTGCAAATTATAGAGGTATAGTTATTCGAAGATACTGAAGAATGTGATGTTTTCTCTATACATTTCACTTTTTTTTTTTTTTTTGGTTTTTGGGCCACACCCAGTGACGCTCAGGGGTTATTCCTGGCTATGCGCTCAGAAGTCGCTCCTGGCTTGGGAGAACATTTGGGAAACTGGGGGATCGAACCTCGGTCAGTCCTAGGCTAGCGCAGGCAAGGCAGGCACCTTACCTCCAATGCCACTGCTTGGCCCCTATACATTCTACATTAGGTGAGAGAATATTCTTGTTTGTTTTTGGGCCACACCAGATGACGCTCAGGGGTTATTCCTGGGTATGCACTCAGAAATCACTCCTGGCTTGGGGGACCATATGGGCTGTCAGGGATCGAATCCAGGTCTGTCCTGGGTCAGCCGCATCCAAGGCAAATGCCCTATCGCTGTGCTATTGCTCTGGTCCCTAGGTGGGAGAATTTCTGAGTCTTATCTAACACCTTGATTTTGGTTTTGATTTTGGACCCACATTTGGTCGAAGTGTGCAGGGGCTACTCCTGGTAGTGCTGGTAGTGGTGATGATGTGGTGGGGACTCTGCTCTGCAGGGGATCATGTAGCAAACCTCCCGATGCGTTGTAGAGTTGTACCTTGTGCAATCCTGTTTCTGTGAAATGCTTCTTGGTCCAGACATCTGGAGGAAGGTGGAGTAACCTCTATCACTGCCCTTGAAGGGAATCTGCCACCTGAACCTGCCCTCCAACGCCCAGCCCTGCCTGAGAAATGGGGTTATATGGCTGAGTCTAGCAGGGTCCCCCATATCTGCAGGAATGCAGATGCAGAACAGGCAGGGCAGAGGAGAGACATGGTTTCATTGAGACAGCCCAGTGGAGCAGACAATGTGAGGGTCCAGAGGCAGTGACCTAGATTCAGCCTCATCTCCAAGCACACCCTATGGGGTGACCAATATCTCTCTGCTACAGGCTTTCTCCTCCTTGGCCAAAGGCCTGTCCAGCCTCAGGCTTTAACCTTGACCCTGTCTGTCCACAGGTCTTGCCCCGGGCCAGCTGTATACCTACCCTGCTCGCTGCTGGAGGAAGAAGAGACGATTGCACCCACCTGAGGACCCAAAGCTTCGGCTGCTGGAAATAAAACCTGGTCAGTTCCCTCGGGAGTTAGTGGGGCCCTGCTGGGAGAGGTGGGCAGGAACTGGCATTGAGTAAGGTTGCTGGCTTTCTTGGTCCAGGGTCATGAGCATGCCCAAGGGTTTGACCCTGATCTTCTCTACTTTCTGTCCCTTGCCTGTTTCTCCCCTTCCTCTTAACTCTCTCTCCACTCTCCTTAGGAGGGAGGCCAGTGGCCAGCCCAATGTGAAGTTCTTTCTTACCAGGGTTGAAGTTACAACCACTCTCTTGTCTCCAGGAGAGAAACTTGACCCAGGAGTCTGTTCAAAGGGGCAGAGACTGTGTCCCCTTTGCTCCCTAGCTGGGTCTGAACCTGGGTCTGGACATCTCGCCAGGAAAGAATCAACACTGCAGTGTCCCCTTTGCTCCCTAGCTGGGTCTGAACCTGGGTCTGGACATCTCGCCAGGAAAGAATCAACACTGCAAACGGGGATCATCTGAGACTTGGATATGGCAGACTTTGGGCTCAGAATTTGCCTCTTGGTGAAGTTGAAGCCTTTGTGGCCACATAGAAAGGGAAGGGCTGGTTTTCTTTATGACTGATTGGTTACAACTCTCCTGAGATATCTTCAAATCTGTGTCTGGTGGCAGCAAGCCCAGGCTCTTCACTCAGAAAAGCCTGCTTTGGGTTGCCTGGGCTGGGGAGTAAGTCATTAGGGACAAGTGCCTGGCTCACAGGCTCCCTTCCATTGTCATCACTTTGGTTCAGACCTGCCTACCTCTGCTTTTCTACATGAATCTCGGAGGCTGCAGATTTCTTAGCCACAGTTCCCATGGGTTTAGTTGGCGTTGATGGCCAACTTCAACTCACACATTACTTGTGTAAGAAGCTCTTGTACAGGGGAAATCTATTATAGGTTTGTCAGTGGGCTTTTAGCCAAATTCTTCATTGGCCTTGCACAATTTACACACCCTTGCAAGCCATCCAGGCGATAACAGACTGCTCCATTCACTCTGCTCAGATAGTCTAGAGGAGACCTGGATCACTCAGAGCAAACCCCAGGTTTTGTTTTGGACCCACAATTGGTCGGAAGTGCATGGGGCATGCATTTTGCATGTTAAGCTCAACTTGTGATGAACCACATATCACATATATCAGGGGCACAGTTACCCTCTAAGGCTAGTGGTAGGTGGTAAGCCACTGAGAGCTGTGCTCTAAGGCATCATTTAAAAAATTGGTAAGGGAGGCCGGAGCAGTGGTGTAGCGGTAGGGCCTTTGCCTTGCACATGGCTAACTTAGAATGGACTGTGGTTTGATCCCCTGGTGTCCCATATGGGCCCCCAAGCTGGAAGAGATTTCTGAGTGTAGAGCCAGGAGTAATCCCTGAGTGTCACTGGCTGTGACCCCCTCCCCCAAATTGGTAGGGATGCAGATTCTGGGACTTCATTCTAGACCCACTTTGTTAGCATTTGCATTTTGATAAATTACATTGACCCCCACTTAAGTCATGCTGTTGTTGTTATTTTTAGTGTTTGTGAAACACAAACCAAAGTCAAGTTGAAGTTTGAGAAACACTGGTCTAGAAAACTTCCGGTGACTGGGCCACAAGTCAGCACTAATATCTCCACATTATTTGTACTTCATTACACAAAAAATATTGGTTAAAAGGAATAATCCATTATGGGGGCCTCGCCTCTCTGCTTCTTTATTCCAGGGCAACTTGTTTTGTTCTCTTGGAAATGGCATGAAAGAGAAACAAGAGAACCCCTGCTTGGGCTTCCCTTAGCCCTCTTTTATTCTTTCCCACTTTGCTGGGGATGCAGTAGAGAGTGTAGGACCAGCTCTGTGTACTTTGAGGGAGGGAATGACTCACCTGTGTGCCTCTGGGGTTCTACACTGGGGTCCTGAAACCTGGGCAGATTTCCTCTCCTATGACACACACAACGAAACTTGAATTCTGAGCACATCTTGCAGGTCCCTCATGAGAACTTAAGGGATCATGCACAATAGTATTTGTTCTTTTTACCCTTTTAATAAAAATTAAAACCAATTTTTAAAAATTTTAGCAGATAATACTTGTTTTGACACTCAAAAGATAACAAGAGTATATTGAAAAGTAAGGAAGAAGACCTTGAGTATAGAGGCCACTGATGGTACTAATGTTTTTAGATTCTTTAAGAAATAGTTTATGGGGGTTGGTGCAGTGGCACAAACGGTAAGGTGTATCCTTTGCCGGTGCTAGCCTAGGATGGACTGCAGTTTGATCCCCCAGCATCCCATATGGTACCCCAAGCCAGGAGTGATTTCTGAGTGCATAGCCAGGAGTGATTTCTGAGTGCCACAGTGTGTAGCCAAAAAAGCAAAAAAAAAAAAAGTTTATGAAGAGTAAGTAGAAGGTCTTAAATGATGACAAACACTTGTTCCTGGATTATAGAAATGAGAAAGCTAAGGAAGAAGAGGAGGGGATGAGGAGACAGACTGGTGATAACATAAGAGTTTTGACCGGGGCCAGGTGGTGGTGCTGGAGGTAAGGTGCATGTCTTACCGTGCTAGCCGTGGACGGACCGCGGTTCGATCCCCCGTGCCCCATATGGTCCCCCAGGCCAGGGGCGACTTCTGAGCGCATAGCCAGGAGTAACTCCTGAGCGTCACTGGGTGTGGCCCAAAAACCAAAAAAAAAAAAAAAAAAAGTTTTGACCAAGGCTGTTGGGGATTTTAGTGGGTTAGAGGTGAGGTAGCTGTACATCATAAGAGTTGACACTACTGTAAACATGTGACCCAAATTATAATAATTACATTTCTTTAGAAAGTGAGTTTCTAAGGAAGCAGTGTACAGAGAGGGAGGGAAGCGTGGGTCATTGGTGAAGGGATGATGATATTGATAGTAGGTTTGAGAAGAGAATATAGAAATCCTAAAACTGCTATTAACAGCTTTGTAAATCATAATGCCTAATTTAAAAAAAGAAAAAGAGGAATTATACAGGCACAGAAAAGGCATGGATATAGACCTTCCCTCCTCTTTTATTTGAAAAATTATTAATTTAATTTATTTGGTGATTAATTTGGAGTTTTACTGCGAGGGCTGTTTTCTGCAAATAAAATATCCTTGCCATATCTGAGCTCATTTGCTGTGATGTATATAGGAACAACAACAAAGGATGAAAACAGACAGATGTGCATTGATGGCAGACTCCAGAAATATAGTTCTGTCTCGTAGGACTTCCCTTGGGCTCTGTCATCAGCATCATCATCTTTTAGGGGGAGGTGGCAAGACATTTTCTTGAATTATGGAAGACCGGGAACTGATCTGGAGCCCATTGTCTCAAGACATAAATTTTCTACCACATTAGACCCTTCCACAGACCCTTCCAGGGACATTCAGGAGATATCACAAGCAATTTGTCTCATCTAAACCCAGCTTGTCCTCTTCTCCCTGAGTCCAGGTGGGGCTATGGCTTGTAGGGTATCATGTGGCCAAGAGGTGTCTTAGACCCCAGCTCTGCAGAGCAGTGGGCTTTGGCAGGAAATAGGTCAAGGTGAAGAGGAAGGGATGTAACCTCAGGGATCTTGATGGACCCTCCTTGGAGAAGGTCTGAGTGGGGATTTGCAGTCCCTCCCTCTGGTTTAGAACCCCAAAGCACAGAGCTGATCTGGGTTGAGTGGACACAGTAAAACAAGGACCAGGAAGTTGAATGGTGGTAGCCTCTTCTGTTTTTTGTTCTTGGACCCAGGCACCCACTTGGTATCACAGACCCAGCTCTGCTCTCTTCAACTCTTCTCCTTCACTGGGGAAGATTCTCTCCAGCCCTGTGTCTCTACTTGCAGAAAGCCATGTCTGTGTAGGGTGGGATGGGACTGAACACACTCCTCTTGCCTCTGGTCTTCTATTTCTCATGCCCAGCCTTACTTCTCCCATCAGTCTTGAATAAACATCCTTCAACCTCCTCCTTGCCTCAGCATCTGAAGGACAAAAGACACAACATTATTACTTACTCTCTCTCCATTAGCTTACAAGGGGTTGTAGTATTCCCCATGGCTTGCAAGATGCTATGGGATGCACCCTCCACAATTTAAGTACTATGGGTACTCGGGCAGAAGATGGTTCCTCTGCACTCCCTGCTCCCAACCTGGCTCTTGTGTCAGAGGCCAGAGTGAGTCTCTCTGGACCATTTCCCCCAGAATGGAGCTCTGTCTGAATAAAGGGAGAGCTGAACTGGCAGGGGAAAAGGGAAGATAGCAAATATCCAGCAGAAAGTCCTGAGTAGGTTGGTCACAGCTAGTTGAATCCAAAGAGACCTTTAACATTGCCTCTTTTGGAGGATGAAAACCAGAAAAAAAGACCAGGAATAAACTTTTGCTTGTGCTCTTCTGGATAAAGTATTCAGAGAGTCTCCCGAGATCAACTTAGCATCTTCCAATTCAGATCTTTTTGTACCCTTTCTTTACACTTTAGAAGCTGGGAGGCTACAGCACCGAATTAGGAAGTTAATTTCCCAGGAGCCTTTGGGGTAGAAGCTAAGGGGTGGGACTGAGGGTTAAACCATTGGAACTGGTGCCATTTGGCTTCAAGGCCCAAATTGTCCATTCCTCCTGAACTCTCAGACCAAATAGTATTTCTGAATGTGCCTGTCCCTGAATATATACCTTTTCTATTCCTTCTGCCCCGGGACACTTAGGTTAGAGTGGCACAGCTCTTGGCTACCTTTTCTTATTCCAAGGGTGACAGGAGGGAAGTCAGACAATATTTGAATTCTGTCTCTCTCTCTCTCTCTCTCTCTCTCTCTCTCTCTCTCTCTCTCTCTCTCTCTCTCTCTCTCTCTCCCCCCTGGCTGCCACTCAATGACAGGGGATGAATGAACAGGACAATCACCATCCTGTGCCACACACTGTGGAGGGAACATGAGCAGTGGATAGGAAGGAAGTCTGGAGGAAGCCATGGTGCCCCAAAGCCAGGGATGTCATCACCAGACTACACACATGTCTTAGGGATCCTCAGCATGATGCCAACCTGAGGAATTGGTTTGGGGAATGAGGTCCAAGTCTTGTCTACTTGGGCTGGAGAGAGGCAGGTTTCGGCCGCTGAGGGTGCCGGCCCTGCCGCTCTGAGCTGCCAAAACTCTACAGATGGGAGCAGGCTGTGGCCAACTTCTCCAGCTTTTGAAAACCCTGCATCTTAATTAGTTCCCTACCGCTTTTGTACATGGCCCACATTTTAATAGTCTCCAGGCTTCCCCCACCATTTGCTCTCTGATGTTCAGTGTGATTTCTCTTCTCCTCAAGACAGTCCCCGACTCCTCCAGCACCCTCCCAGTCCGGGAACAACTTAAAGGCAGCCGATGTGCCAAGCATGTAGCCTAAGATTGATGAGCCTGTCAGCCGGCTCCCTCTCCCCCTCTCCCCAGTGCTCCTCGGCAGGGATGAGCCGGGTGGGGGTGAACGCAATGGGGGGAGGCGAAGGAAGGGACCCGAGGAGCCCCCCCACCAGGTGCGAGCCAATGGACGATGTGACCTTCTCCCGGCCTGCAGAGGAGTCTGGTGTGTCCTTCCGAGGGGGAAGGACACTCCGCTCCCACCCCCATCTGTCAGGGCTTATCTGCCTGCACGGGGGTTGCCTGAGCTGGGGGACGCTGGGAGAATGGATGCCTTCAAGTGCATCAGGGGGAAATGACCAGTCATTTATCTCTTTCCTGCAGTGTCAGAGCCTGCAGCCATCCATCCTAGAGGCCCGCAAAGGCTGGGGCCCTCCTGGGTAGGAGAGCTGGGGAGAGAGCATTGCAAGCCATTCCAAATTCCCCATCCCTCCACCCTAGGACTTTTTAATGCCCTTTTGACTGTCCTGGCAGATCTGGGGGCTGGAGGGACACCACTGGGGCTAACTTGGTACCGCTGGCATGCCACAGGGCCTTGCGAGTTTGGCAGGCAGAGGAAATGGGTGATAGCTGGGAGTGGGCTGGGCAGTGGGGTTTCTTGGCCATGTTGGGTGCCAGACCCTACAAAATTGTGCTCAGGGCATGGGCTGGGAGGGTGTCCTGTCACTCCATTTGACTCTCCACCATAAGGCCAACACTTGGAGGGCGAGGCCCACCTCATTCTTTATATGTCTTCTCTTGAACATAGCATGACTTGCCGCATAGAACATGGACAGTGAAAATTTATTTAGGAACAGAGGAGAGAAAGGGGACCAATATTTGGGTGCAGAACAGGGCTCAACTCCTTTCGCAGTGGGGCCAGGCTGGCTTGGGGGTACCATCCAACACTGCCAAGTTGCTTTTTTTTTTTTGTTTTTGGGCCACACCCAGTGACGCTCAGGGGTTACTCCTGGCTATGCACTCAGATGTCGCTCCCAGCAGGCACGGGGGACCATATGGGAACCGGGGGATCGAACCGTGGTCCGTCCAAGGCTAGCGCGGTAAGGCAGGCACCTTACCTGCAGCGCCACCGCCCGGCCCCGCCAAGTTGCTTTTTTCTTGGGCTTTAGGCCATCAGAGTTGGTGCCCAATATTTCTACTCTGTTGGAGAAGTAGGCTCTATGAAGCTGGGGTTTCAGCTTAGATTCCTCTCTCCACTCTGGCTGTGTGAGGGAGTAATTCCCCAATCATCCCAACCTTGAGTGTCTGTGAGCTGTGTATCATGACATGGTTCTGCTCACTTCTAGTGCTGTTCTGAGTGTTTTCTAGTGAGTCCTGATACCTGTCAGGAAGTGTGAAGCAGAAGGATTTGGTGAGGGCATGGAGGTACCATGACTTGTCCTGAGCAAGCTCAATGTCAGGCTGAGCACACGCCTTGGTGAACGCTGGTCCTGTTTCAGCTCCAATGGCTTATTGGCTGCAGGAAGTTTAGAGTTCAGCTGGAAGAGTGGGTGCTGTCTGGCTTAGAATGGGAACCCAGTCTACCTTAGTGTCTTTGGAAGGACCCCAAATCTAGTATATTCTCTGCTGAGGTGCAGGCCTGGCATCTGGCTCTGGAATCTTCAATTCAGAAGGCCTCTCAGTGCTTTTTTTTTGTTTTGTTTTGTTTTTTGGGTCACACCCGGCAGCGCTCAGGGGTTACTCCTGGCTCCATGCTCAGAAATTGCTCCTGGCAGGCACGGGGGACCATATGGGGCACCGGGATTCGAACTGATGACCTTTTGCATGAAAGGCAAACGCCTTTCCTCCATGCTATCTCCCGGGCCCGCCTCTCAGTGCTTTTACCAGCTCCCATTGTGCCCTGGTATGCTTGGCTAGGACCCTTCCAAATGGCTGAATCTTTCTTCCTGTCTTGGCCTAAGCTACTAAAGTACTGTTCTACTTTCGTATTGAAGAACCATTCCTCATTGCATTTGCTCTGGCATAGTGCACTCCTAAACCTCTCTCCTGGCCTGCTCCACTGTGTGTATGCATTCTCCTCTCAGGGTCAGGGAACTGGGGATAGTTTCCCAGTACCTACTGTGCCTAGGGTCATGCATATGTCTCTGGGTTTATTGATGGGATTTTACCCATAGTTTTGTTTTGGGGCCACATCCGACTGTGCACAGGGGTAACTTCTGGCTTTGTACTCAGGAATTACTCCTGACAGCCTTGAGGAACCATATGGGATGCCTGATATCAAACTTAACCTAACAACATGCAAGACAAACAATGGCCTTATCTGCTGGGCTATTGCTTCAGCGCCTCACTCACAGTGTCTTCTCTCCTAGTTGATCTTCGTTGGTTGTTTTCAAAGGAATTCTGTTGACATTATAGGCATTGCCCAGTCCCTTAGTGGCCAGAACCCCCAAAGGTTGCCTGTTGCAGAAACCAACATTTCTACAGCAGTCTATGATGCTCTCAAGACCCCATGATTCTTCAGAACTGGCTCCTACTCTCTCTTACAACTCTGTGTCTGCACAGACTGGCCTAGCAGTAGGGCCTTGTTCTGGAGCATTCTGACCATCCTCAGGTTTATGCCCTAATTATTAAGGCAGTTCTGTCCTCGCTTCTCAGGTTTATCACATTTCCCTCACTGTCTCCCCGAATCCACTTTCTGCACTCTGCTCTGGTTATCTCCAAAGCACTGATGTTGGTGGCAGGCTCTTGTGTTTCATGTATTGCTTCTGCCATGCTAAAATGTAACTTCAACAAGGAGAGGAATTTGGGTCTTTATAGTCTCAGCTTCAGAACAGAGACCAGTACATAGGAAGTACTTAATCATCTCCCCAGTGAGTGATGAGAGCCAGACCTCCTGTCATTGTGGTTCTACACGGATTTCCAGGTCTGCATGACAAGGCCACCCAGAATTGAAATAGGCCTAGATATCTTTAAGAAAAAAAAAACTTTTGGGTCCACACCCAGAGGGGTTATGCCTGGCTCTGCACTCAGGAATTACTCCTGGTGATGCTCAGGTGATTATATAGGAAGCCAGGGATTGAACTTGCATGCAAGGCAAGCACTCTACCCACCGTACTATTGCTTCTGCCAATCCTCAGCCTTTGAGCCCAGTCATGATCTTTTTGCAGCTCCAACCTTTGCTTTTTTGCTGCCATGTGCCTGGACCCAGGCCAGGTGGGAAAACCACTGCTGTTCGGGTGATCTGAGAGCATCTGGCAATAAGACCTACGAAGAAGAGCAAGGAAAGGAAATGTCTGGAGAAGCAAAGAAGGGTGCTGGTATTTGGCACTATAGACACTTCTCTCCATGGTCTTGTTTGGCTTGTTATTTGCTTAAGTCTCCCCTCAAAAGGCAACCTCAAGGATGGACCTCAGCAGCCACAGAGCAGAACTGGGGAGAAGCCAAGAGTGGGAAATGGGTTTATTTTTCCAGCTCTGCAGAGAAGGAGATGGAAGTCAGGAGTGCGCATTTAGGGTGTCATTTCTCAACTTCTTTATGCCTTTGGATAGGTGACCCTGGGAGAAATGGTTCATGGACTGCTAAGGCAGAGATTTAAAAGAAATTAAGAGTAGTATTTTATGTATGCATTTTAAAACCCATTGTTATAAAATGAAAATTTCACACAGATGTGCCATGTGTTAAGAGGCAGTAATTGCACACTGAGGTTGGTTCATGGCCCTGTAGTTAAAAAAAAAAAACACTAGCCCAGGGTCCTATAGTTGAGATGTCACTCCATTGTGGCCTCTTGCACTTTCCGTTTAGCTGTCTTCCTGCCAGCTGTTTGCACATACCCTCCCCTACTTCTGTAGGATGGGGTCTCTGGGTGAGCTCTCTGCCTTGGACAGTGCTTGTGTGTGCTTCCCAGAGTTTGGGGGGAATGCTTATCTCTTCTTCCAGTATCTGACTGCTCCTTGTGAAGTGAGCTAGGGGATACAATGGGGAGGCATAGCAAGGAGTGGAGACATGGTCTGTCATGTGGCCATCCTGGGATTCTCAAACCAGCAGTAACAAGGGCCTGCAGGAGACTGCCTGGGCCCTGGGTTTTCATTGTGAGCATTATCTATTTTGAGCTTCATGAATCACAAAGCAGGGAGTCACACGCAGCCAAGAAAATGGCACCCCTGAGGAATGAGCAGATGGATTCTGGGGCCCGCCACCTTCTCAGGAAATCGGGGCTTTGGTCCCCCCCAAACTCCTCCCCTGTGGGGTGGGCCATAGCAATACCCTCCTCTCTCCTTCCCCAGCATTCTGAGAGTCGGGCGAGGATAAATGAAATAATGATTCTTAAGCTCCTTGCTCCTTGGTGTAACTTGATGTCTAAATCCAAGGAAATGAGATGTGCTTAAATCCTCAAAATAATAAGCACTGAGAAGAGAAAATGGCATATTTGTATGTTGACCGAAAAACTTGAGGCAGATTCAAAGAAGAAAAAAAGCAGAAAGCAAAACCAGAGCAACTTCCAATGTAGCCAGAGGACGGTTGGCCATTGTCTGACTTCTCCCTCCCTTTTGCACCATAACTCTATCTGCAAGCCCTTGAGTCAGAGAGAACCCGTGATGGATGGACGGATGGATGTGCCTTGTCGGGGGTTTCACCACGATTTCCCTGGGGGCAGTCTGTCTGTTGGCAGAGCACAGCCTTCCAAAAGATGGTATCTCTTGCAAACTCGACAGCTAACAGACAGCTCCTCTCTTTGTATATTTCCCCAAAGAAGAACTGTCTTAATCTGTTTTTTATATGGCATATTTATTATAATCCATATAGGACTCGCAGGTTCCCAGTCTTTCATCCTGAGCCAACATATGTATGTGCACACACATACATGCATGTTCTCTCTCTCTCTCTCTCTCTCTCTCTCTCACACACACACACACACACACACACACACACACACACACACGGAGTCAGAAGCTCTGTGAGCCTATGACATCCAGGCGTTTGCATTTTTAAATGACCTGGGATTTAATTATTCACTGAGCTCCCATGTCGCGTTTTCGGGCTCATCTCGCCCGCATCCTCTTAATGAGCTCAGTGGCCTCAGCCACCCAGTGGAAGCTTAGCTCTTGGGCTCTTGGTGTACTTACTGGGTGAAGGACTGGGGGCAGCCTGTGGCTTTGATTTCCACCTGAGAGGAGGGCTGACCCTCTGTCCAGAGCCCTGGAGAGAAATCGTTGTTTCTCTCTCTCTCTCTCTCTCTCTCTCTCTCTCTCTCTCTCTCTCTCTCTCTCTCTCTCTCT
>PVKC010014775.1:0-21918 GCA_004027635.1 Crocidura indochinensis | reverse complement strand
TTTTTTTTTTTTTTTTTTTGTCTTCTCCCCTAGCTTTTGGCTGCTACAATTTATTTCCCGTTTTATTTTATAAACTTGACTACTAAGCAAGTTACCTAAGTGAATTACACAGTATTTGACATTTAACTAAGTTATCTAATGTGGTTTGATGTATTCAGTTTTCATTCAAGTGTTAACATACTCAGAAATGTCCTTCAGGGGCCTGGGAGATAGCAGGGAGGTAAGTCGTTTGCCTTTCATGCAAAAGGTCATCGGTTAGAATCCCGGTGCCGATATGGTCCCCCGTGCCTGCCAGGAGCAATTTCTGAGCATGGAGCCAGGAGTAACCCCTGAGCACTGCCGGGTATGACCCAAAATCCAAAAAAAAAATGTCCTTCAATTATAAGAATAAGCAGTATTCTATGGTACAGATATAACACATTTTGTTTATCATTAGCTCCTCAATAGCACTTTAATGCTTTCCACTTAATAACATTTTGAATAACACTGCTGTTAAATTGGAGTCAAATATAATTTTGATGTATTTTGGATCTATTTTTGAAACCAAATCCATGCCAGAGTTTTGCAGATTATTAAATTAAAAGTTATTATTCACATTTATAAACATATTGAATCACAATTTAAGATATATAACCATGTGTATACATAGAAAGCAATATATTCATATATTGAAAAGTTAAGTTTCATAACCAAATTAATATTGAAATATTAATTTACATGACATGTTTCAGGATGAAGTATAATAGTTCACTTCCTTTAAATTCACACATCTACAATTTTACTTCTTCAAAGAATAATCTCCCCCACTTAAGGACACAGTCTTAAAATCCAGTTCAAAGGCTGATTTGTGTAAATTGCTTAGATTTGAAACTTAGTACTGTATAATTCTCTCAGAACTAGCAGGAATAACCCCTATGCATAACACCAGTGCTCAGGAACCCCTGAGCATTGCCATCTACGGATCCCAAATATAAATAAGCAAGAAGTACCAATACAAAAGCAATCTTTTGGATCCTCTCTATAGTTCAATACCTCCTCTTTGCCTTGAAGTAAGTATATCTCATATATAAGCTCATCCCTTTTATGGCCCAAATATTCCAATCTATTTCACTTTAATTTTACGGAAATAAAGTTGACACTGATTCAATAAATCAAGTTCATGTGACATTAATTAACAACTGTTATTAATAACATATTAGACCTAAATCAAACAACTATGACTAAAGCTATTAACAGATTCCATATCCCAAGCACTCGTGTCACTCTGACACCTAAAGAAGGAATGATTGTTTACAGTCACATCACATGTTTGAACAGGTTGATGTAGGTGAGAAATGATATACTTAGTGTGAGAAGCACCGTCATAGTGATACATTAGGGCATCTCCAGAAGAAAATAGTGTTAAGTCTTTCCTAGATGAGTGAGGAAACATTTCAGAAGAAATTATATTTGAGCAGTTTCCTTAAGCAGTCCTATTTAGAGAAATTTGGATAATTCATTCCAGTAGAGGAAAAAGCAGAAATGCTGGTTCCATGGTGGGAAAAAAAATGACTTGTAGCTCATGAAAGACACCCTGGATGGTGGTGGGAAGGTGGTGACAGAAGTTAGACTTGCTGTAAGATGCACATCTGATTGATTTGCATTAGTAGAAGAGGTCTACAAAACATCTTCATCTACACAACAATAGGAAGTCAATATATTAAAGGAGGAAATACAAGAACCTATTTTTTTGTGAGAATTTAATTTTTTCCTAAAATACCTTATAATGATTCTGATTTTTCTACTCATCTTGAAGTTTCCTGAGGCAAGAGATTCTGGGACATAACTGTACTTTGTGGGGATCCAGCAAAATCCTGACTGAAACTCTGAAGAATGTACTTGTTTCTCAAGTCTACATGGATGGTCTCCTGATTAAACGATATGGTTTTCCATTACCCAAAGCTCTTCTCAGCCTCTAACTTTGGGACAGTCTATTCAGGAGGCACATTCCTGTCCTTGCCCAGCCACACTTTCAGAAAAGCTCACCTTGGATGTCTGGGTAGAGGGCCATGTAAAGGAGAGCCCAGAGCAATGTAGTGGAAGTCGTCTCAGTTCCTGCCAAGAAGAGATCCAGGGTGGTGTAAATGAGGTTTTCTTCATCAATGCTGGTAGCTGTGTCATCTTTATGCTAGAAAGTACAATACTTTGGGTTTATTTACAGGGATTTTGTTTGTCACAGCACTGTGGGCTTCATTCTAAAAGTAAACATGGAAGGAAACAGCTCCAGAAGAAGCCATTTTCCATTGTGTTTCCCCAGAAATAAGAGGCTTAAAGGGCAACATCATCCAATCACAAGAGAAGGAAATTTGTTAATTGGGAAGATGAAAAGCAAGACAACTTCTCACATTGTCTCCATATTCAGGGATCTCTCATGGCATCACAATTGGTGATAGATCTGGAAAAGTGCTTGGTCACGTGCAATGCAAACATCTTAACCTCAGTTCTATCTTCAGTTCTACCAACTATTTTCATACCTTTTCTTTGACCATAGTATAGGATCAATATACATTGTTAGTGCAAAAGACAGGCTTGAGTCAAAAAGTATATTCTTCAGTGTCCTGACTTGTTTGATTTTTTTTGTCTTTGTTTTGGGAACACACACACTTGATGGTGCTCAGAATTAACTCCTGGCTATGTGCTTCACTAAGGTTATATATATTTTTATGATGAGTATAGTTTCTGTATGTAACTTTGCATCTTGATAATTCATAAATGTAATTTTAAGGGGTATTATATGTATTTTACCAAAAAAAAAGACATTAAAAAGAGAGTGTGAAGCACCTAGGGCATTTTCCTCACACAGCCAATGGTCTTATTGATATTATTGATATTATGCATTTATAAAAATATGTATATATTTTATATACATTTTTACAGAAACACAAAGCAGAAATGTAAAATTTAATTGGAAACGAATTAGGGGCAGAGTTATAGCACAGTAAGCTGTTGTGGCTGACTGGGTTTGAATTCTGGCATCCCATATGGTCCTGAACGTGCTAGGAGCAATTTCTGAGCTCAAAGACAGAAGTAACATCTGAGTGCCACCAGATATGCACCCCCCAAAAAAAAAGGAAATAAAAAATCTGTCACTGATTACCAGAAAATATAAATTAAAATACAGTTAGATATATCATACCAATGAAATGAAATGACTGAGAGGCAAAAGTGTGGAAACAACTAGTGCTGGCAGAAATGAAGCAAAAGGAAACACTCATTACTCTTCCTGAGAGTGTAAATTGGTCATCCTCTTTAGTAAACACTATAAAGACTTCTCAAAATTGAAAATAGTGGCTAAAACAATAGCACAGTTTTTAAGGTGCTCATTTTGCATATTATTCTGACTCTGGTTTAATCTCAGCACCACATATGTTCCCCCCAATACCACTAAGAATGATTATTAAGCACAGAGCCAAATGTACATCTTGAGGTTGAGGATGTGACCTTACCCAGAAATAAAGTGAAAACTACCATAGTGATCCAGTGATTTCAATTCTTGTTATCTATCTATTATGATAATATAGGAACAATAATTCAAAATGTTATATTTATATTGGTGTTCTTTGTAACACTATTTACAGTAGGATCTAAAGAACCTAAATGCCCTTTGCTGGAGAGATTGCAAAGTGGTGGGACGTTTGCCTTGCAAGCAGTTGACCTGGGACAGATCCAATTTAATCCCTGGCATCCTATATGGTTCCCCAAACCTGTCTGGAGTGATTTCTGAGTGTAGAGCCAGGAGTAACCCCTGAACTCTATTAGGTGTGATCCGAAAAGAAAACAAAAACAAACAAAACAAAACAAGAACCCTGTCTAATTATGAATGAGTAGATAAAGAAATTGTGATGTATATGCATAATGGAATACTAGAAATCTATTAGAAAAATAAAATTGTGTCTTTTGCTAAAAAATGATTAGAACTAAAGATGGCTTATTATGCTATTAAGTAATATGAAGAAAGACAAAAGTCCAGGTGATTTTTATGTGTAGTATATACACCAAGCAAGGAGATTAATTACTTAATAAACCTGAAGGTATTAAGTAATGGTAGAAATAGTTAGGTAGAAACTACCTAACTGTGGGAAACTGAGGGACATATGAACAATGGTAAAAGGATATTGGTAATATAGTGGTAAATTTAATGCGATAACATTAACCTATCTGAGACATAGGTACATTATAGAAATCATTTTACACTTACCTCAATAATAGTAATTCTTTTCTAGTTTAGTAAAATTTTCATATGCAAACTATAAATCATAATTATGATCAGAATATTAAGTAACTATGAGTCAATTTAATAAAGGTAACACATTTAGTAAAATCTCTAAAGTCTAAAGTATCTAAAAGAAAAAGAAGTCAAAGAAATGTCTTCATCATTAAAATCATGGTCATGGACTCAAATAGTTAATACTGTTAAAATGACCATTCTACTCCCTAAATTACATAGATTAAATAAAATACCTACCAAATTCCAAATAATTCTTTAAAAAAGACAGAAGAGGGGAAAATCAGTGTTTGGACATATCTAGAAGTAGATAATTAAATCAATAATTAAATTTTTGCCTATATTTGTTTTTTTTTGTCATCAATCCTGAGTTAATGTCACACTCACACTTTTTGAAATACTGGTCATTTTTCAATATGTTCTAATTATTGAAATCCATGATGCTATCTTGGATAAAATGGATCAAAGGAACCTCGTATTGTGATTCAGCTTAGGGTCTTGAAGTTTGAATATTATCTTGGTATCCTTATAAGATTATCTGGAATCATATCCAATCTTTTATAAGACAAAAGTAAAATGGTAATAAAGAACAGATGCCAGGATAATAGCAGAGAGCTCCTACACATCTGAATTGAGATAGAGAAGAGGTCATGAGGAATATAGACATTTCTGAGAAGATGGAAAATTCCAGAAAACAAGCTAACCCTAAAGAACCCTAAAGTCGGGGCCCGAGAGATAGCATGGAGGTAAGGCGTTTGCCTTTCATGCAAAAGATCATCGGTTCAAATCCCGGTGCCCCATATGGTCCCCCGTGCCCACCAGGAGCAATTTCTGAGCATGGAGCCAGGAGTAATCCCTGAGCACTGCCGGGTATGACCCAAAAACCAAAAAAAAAAAAAAAAAAAAAAAAAAAGGAACACTAAAGTCTTCTGAAGTTTTTGTCCTACCAACCAACACCTTAACTTTTCAGTGAAAGTGGTTTCAGACTCTGATCTCCAAAAAAGAAATAAGTATTTTAAATCACCAATTTTTTGCAGTTCTATTTAAGAGTTAATTAAGCATAGGAATTAAGAATAGGAACAAGACAAAGGTCTTCTCACCTTTTCCATTTCCTTGAGATAAGCATCAATAAAGTCTCTTGTTTCATTGGGATTCCAATCTCTCTTGTGGTTTTCAATAATATTAGCAACAAATAATTTCAGTTTTTCCCAGTCATTAAAGAATGTTTGGTGAGGTCCAGGAAGTGATTCCATTATCCTTGGAAATACATTATAGAGCTAATTGGGAAAAAGAAAACAATCAAGGAGACAACAAAGTATAGTATTTTCACACTTCAACACAATAGAAATATCCATTTCCATTTCATTTAATCATTTATATTAAATTAGAGTATTTCACTCTTTTTAGCTCTCTCCCAATTACTTGCATGCTAAGAGCAGAACAATTCAGGTTTCCATCTAAGGTCATGTTGGCATCATACACATATTATTTTTAAAAGATCTTGTGGAATATATGTAGTAAGTCTATGTTTGATAGAATTTACTAGTAGAGCCATCTGAACTTGAGTTTTTGTTTTTGAAGTTTTTGAAAATATTGCTTCAGTTTTCCTACTTGGGATTTACTTTATTTTTTTCCTTTATACTGGTTCACTCTTGAGAGGATTTATGATTCTAAAGATGGACTTATTTCTTTTAGATTTTCCCATAATGACATAAAGCTGTTTATAGTAACATTTTTATATTGATTTTTGCTCTCTCTCTCTCTCTCTCTCTCTCTTTTTTTTGGTTTTTGGTCCATATTTGATGCTTAGGTTTACTCCTGGGTATACATACTCAGGGATCACTTCCAGTGAGGCTCAGAGGATCATATATCTTTCTGGGGATTAAGCCATTTGTACAATTTCACTGAACCTTGCTCATGTGTGTGTGTGTGTGTGTGTGTGTGTGTGTGTGTGTGTGTGTGTTTGAGGTGAGGATGCCTCTCAACTGGTGTTCAGGATGTCTAGCAGCTCCTTTGATTTCTGCTTGGTCAGTTGGGCTGGTAATTAGATGTGAGGTCCTGAGAATGCAGTGCTGCTTAGAAACTGTGATTTGAAAGAATACATGGGCCACACTGGTATTATAGAACTTCACAAAGAAGTTCTTGGGAACCTCCAGGGCTGTGCCTGGTGGTACTCCGGGGACCATTTGGTGTCAGGAATTTGGCTCCATATAACCTCAGTACTCACTCTTGAGTAATTTTGTTGTTGTTGTTGTTGTTACTGGCTTTTTGTTTGTTACCACAGCTGGTGACATTCAAGGGTTACTCTTGGCTTTGCACTTAGAAATTACTTCTGTCGGGGCCGGGCAGTGGCGCTGGAGGTAAGGTGCCTGTCTTGCCTGTGCTTGCCTAGGACGGACCGCGGTTCGATCCCCTGGTTCTCCATATGGTCCCCCAAGCCAGGAGCGACTTCTGAGCGCATAGCCAGGAGTAACCCCTGAGCGTCACTGGTGTGGCCCAAAAACCACAAAAAAAAAAAAAAAGAAAAGAAAAAGAAATTACTTCTGTCAGGCTCAGAGAATCATATGGTGTACTGAGAATTGAATTTGGGTCTCCTATCTATGTAAGACATATATCCTTCCCTATTTGCTATTACTCTGGCCCAAGCCCTCCAGTATTTCTATTCTACATTTATTATTTTATTTATTCTCCTTAATTTGATATTAATTTGTTATTATTCTTTTAGTTTTTGGAGGCTATAAGATTCGAATATTTAATTGAACTTTTTCTTATTTCCTGTGTCAGCTTGTATGTTTTTTCTTTGTTGACATAGGTTATTGACATTTTGTACATTTACTCTCATTTCTTTAAAGGAATATTAACTCCTTTGACTTTCTGACAGCCAGTAGATATATAACAGTATGTCATTCAGATTTTGTAATTATAACTTTTCTTCTTTATAATGAATTTCTACATACATGGCATTGTGGTGTGAAAAATACTCTACATATTTATAATTTATGTGTTATCTCCCAGGCCCCATTACTTATAATAATAAAATCAGCAGATGAACTTCAAACAGTGATGTGTTGAAGTCAATTTTCCTGTTCTCTTATAACTTGGGAGATTTCTCAAAAAATAGAGTGCAGGCACTTATAATAATAAAATCAGCAGATGAACTTCAAACAGTGATGTGTTGAAGTCAATTTTCCTGTTCTCTTATAACTTGGGAGATTTCTCAAAAAATAGAGTGCAAGCTTTGCCTTGGGGAAATCTAGGTTTCACCATTCCATTACAAGTTCACCTGAGTAACAGAGTTAGGTTAGCTCACATTGTCACTGGGAGTGTACCCTCTAAAATCAGAACAATAGTATAAAATGAACATGTATGTAATCTGATGCAATATATTAACCAAGATAAAGACCAATTGCATATATACATAGATTGAGATATAGAATAAGAACTTATTTACGTGGCACCATGGAGAATTTAATAAAGACATGGTCTCATCCAGCATCCTTAGAAGATCCTGAAATTTTTCATCCTGATACTCAAAGCGCTCCCCAAAGGTGACAGAACAAATAATATTGGAAACTGCATTGTTGATCTTGAATTGAGGGTCAAAAGGCTGTCCTGGAAAGGAAAGAAGCAGTGGATTCTTTACTTTCTAGGAAGAGCCTCATGCCTTATGACATACTGAGTGCAGAGCCATGCATGAGGTTCTGGCTAACACATCCCATATGAGTCTGAAAAGTGTGAGAAGTCTGATCCCTGGTGACAATCAAAGAAGAACACAGCAAAATCAGCTCTCCAGGGCCTAACTCAGGTAGGAGTACCTCCACCCACAAAGACCTGGGATAATTCCTGCTGTGTTTTGGGCTACAGCGGACTCTTTTAAAAATGACACCTGGGCTACTTCCTGGTGCTGGGTGAAAATCAAAGAACACAGCAAAAAATAAAAAAGATAAAAAAAAAAAGAGAGAGAGCTGGACACGGAACTTTGCTCCGTGACCACACACTTCTTATAGAACATGAACCCCATCTCAACACGGAGTAAGAATTGCACTTCAAGCAATGGGGAAACAATGCAGGACAACAGCATGCATAGAGAATGAAGATGGCAGCTCTGATGACCCAAAAAATGCCAACCACCTAATTAACTTCTCAGATAAGGATTTTAGCATAGAAATATGAAGGATGCTCGGAACTCAAAGAAAGCATAGATCAAACTGAACAGACCACAAATATAGAAATCAAAAACTTCACACTGAAATAACACCAAGATGGGAATGAAAGGAACCTTTCTCAATATATTTAAAGCTATCTACCACAAGATAATTTCAAATATTAACCTAAAAGGAGAAAACTAAAAGCCTTTCCTCTAAATTCTGGTACAAGACAAGATGTCATCGCTCACCACTCCTATACAAAATAGTACTGGAAGTACTTGCTATAGCAATTAGGCAAGAAAAATATTCAAGGGAATCCAGATAGAAAAGGAAGAAGTCAAGCTTTCACTGTTTGCAGATGACATGATACTATACTTAGAAAACCCTAAAGAATCTACCAAAAAGCTTCTAGAAACAATAAATGCATATGGAATTGTGGCAGGCTACAAAATGAGCACACAAAATTCATGGCCTTTTTATTCATTAATAATGATAAGAAAAAATGGACATTAAGAAATGGACATTCAGATTAGTGTCACACAAACTCAATTATCTTGGAGTCAACTTGACTAAAGACTGAAGGACCTATACAAAGAAAACTGTAAAACAGTGCTCCAAGACATAAGAGAGGACACACAGAAATGGAAACACATATCCTGCTCACAGATTGGCAAGATTAACATCATTAAAATGGCAAAAATCTCCAAAGCATTGTACAGATTTAATGTGATACATCTAAAGATACCCATGACATTCTTCAAAGAAGTGGATCAAACACTTCTGAAATTCATTTGGAACAATAAACACCCTCAAATAGGTAAAGCTATATTTGGGAATTTCCCCAATTTTAAACTGTATTACAAAGCAATAGTTATCAAAACAGCATGGTATTGGTGTAAAGACAGACCCTCAGAGCAGTGAAATAGGCTTGAGTACTTAGAGAATGTTCCCCAGACATAAAATCACCTAATTATTGATAAAGGAGCAAAAAAATCTTAAATGGAGCAAGGAAAGCCTCTTCAACAAGTGGTGTTGGCACAACTGCTTACCCATTTGTAAAAACAGCAAACTCAGATCCCCAGCTAAAAGCATGTACGAAGGTCAAATCCAAACGGATTTGATATCAGGCCTGAGACCATAAGATATATAGGAAAACACATAGGTAAAATACATAGGTAAAACACTCTATGACATTGACACTAAGGGCATCTTTAAGGAGGAAACAACACTCTCCAAAAAAGTGAAAGCAGTGATAAATGAATGGGAATATATTAAGCTGAGAAGCACTTATACCTCAAAGGATATAGTGCCCAGGACACAAGAGCCATCCACTGAGTGGGAGAAACTATTCACCCAATACCCATCAGATAAAGGGCTAATATTCATAATATACAAGGCACTGACAGAACTTTACAAGAAAAAAACATCTAATCCCAACCCCCAAAATGAGAAGAAATGAACAGACAGTTTGACAAAGAATTAATACAAATAGCCACAAGGCACATGCTAAAATGCTCCACATCACTAATCATCAGAGAGATGCAAATCTAAATAACTATGAAGTACTATCTCATGCCACAGAGATTGGCACACATAAAAAAGAATGAGAACAAGCAGTGTTGGCGGGGATGTGGAGAGAAAGGAATTCTTATTCACTGCTGGTGGGAATGCAGTCTAGTCCAACTTTTATGGAAAGCAATATGGAGATTACTCAATATACTGGAAATTGAGTTCCCATACGATACCACTCCTATATGATTCCACTCCCATACAATACCACTCCTATACCACTCCTAGGGATATACCCTAGGAACACAAAAGTACAATACAAAAACCCCTTCCCCATACCTATATTCATTGCAGCACTATTTACAATAGCCAGACTCTGGAAAAAAACAAGACAAATGGCTAAAGGAACTGTGGTACATATACACAATGGAATATTATGCAGCTCTCAGGAGAGATGAAATCATGAAATTTTCCTATACATCAATGTACATGGGTTTTATTATGCTGAGTGAAACAAGCCAGAGGGAGAAAGATACAGAAGAGTCTCACTCATCTATGGGTTTTAAGAAAAATAATGGCCAGTGTGGTGGTGCTAGAGGTAAGGTGCCTGCCTTGTCTGCGCTAGCCTAGGACAGACCTAGGTTCGATACCCCAGCGTCCCATATGGTCCCCCAAGCCAGGCACGATTTCTGAGCTCATGGCGGGAGTAATCCCTGAGCATCACCGGGTGTGACCCAAACACTAAAAAAAGAAAAAAGAAGAAAAGAAAAGAAAAAGAAAAGACATTTTTGCAATAATTGTCAGAGTCAATAGAGAGGACTGGAAGGTCCAGCTACAACATGAAGCTCAGCACCAAGAATGAAGAGTGCAGTTAGAGAAATAACTACACTGAGAACTATCATAACAATGTGAATAAATGAGGGAAGTAGAAAGCCTGTTTAGAGTACATGCAGGGGTGGGGTGGGGAGGAGGGAGATTTGGGACATTGGTGATGGGAATGTTGCACTGGTGAAGGGGGCTGTTCTTTATAATGACTGAAACACAATTAGAATTATATTTGCAATCAAGGTGTTTAAATAAAGATATTAAAAAGAGAGACATAAAGTCAACATGTGAGCAGTAAAGTGAGTTTAAATAAATAATGTGATTAATGATGACTTGCTCGATGTGCATAATTTCAGACCTCTTATTGTACCATGATTTTTTTTTCACAAAACTGTGCACAGTGAAACTACTTATGCTGTTAATATGCAGCTATAACCAAGTAAACATCACTTCCTGCACTTTCTCTGTAAAACACTCACCATTCTCTTCCTTTATAAATTGGACAAGGTAGTATGCCTCTTCTTGAATACGTTCCTCTAAGCTCTTCTTTCCTAAACCAAAGTTCCTTAGTGTTGTCAGAGTAAACCTTCTTTGCTCCTTCCATGTTTGGCCATTAGACATAATAATTCCTTGGGAAAAAAATCAAGAATATGGTATTTTATTTTTCTACATGACTATCTTTCATAATAATGCTTTTTGAATCAGTCATAAGTATATGGAATGTAAAGAATGTTAAAAATTAAAGACTAGAAAAATAATACCAAGGAAATTGATTGATATAATGACCAGTATGTACTGTTTGCAATACTAAATACTTTCTTTGTGCAGTATAGCACATAGCAATTCTATGTGATAGGTAAAATTATTCTTTTCCACCTACCATTTTGCTGTTGAGATTAGTGGTTTACATAATAAACCTTGAAAGCCATAGTAAGTGAAATAATCCTCCCTGTTGTTAAATCCAGAGATACTTTTCAGCTTTGATTTTATTTGGCATTACCATCAAGAGAGACTATTTCTGAAACATTATCATTTGATGGGGTTTAGGAAACACTCTATCTTGACAGTAAAGAAGATCCATATCTTTCGCTACTTAATCTCATTTGAGACTGTGTAGTTTTTCAAGCTGAGATCTGAAGTCCTCTTTTGTTACCATTTCCGATATTCACATTAACTCCTATAATGCCACATGCTGTTTATTGATTGTGACCTATCATATTCTGTCCCTAAGTTCCAGGCACATACAATCTGTGTGCTTGAGTTTGTTGGTATGGCATTTCTAACACCGTATAATTACTATTACTGCATGATTTGTTCTACAACTTCTGACCAGTTAAAGTAAAAAAAAAATGTTCTTAAAGAAGAATTTAGAGAATTATTTCTTAGTCTTATCATTTACCTATTTTGTATCTCAACGCTTCATTTTATTCCCACAGTAGGAGTAATTTTATCTTCATGGATCTTCCCAAATACCTTAAATTTATGTATCATTGGTCACAATCTCTTAATAATCTACTGGATTGTCATTTCTTGACCTCTCCCTAGACCTATATACTACCTTCCTCATTCTGCACTACTACAACCCTGTGCCTACAATGACTTATTCTAGATAAGTCTTTAAAGGCACAACTAAGTACAATAATTCTTTTGGTGTTTAAAATTATTAAAGACTTTTATGTCAATAGAATAAACAGCTACATGCTTAATCATTACTTTTATCAATTTATGTGGCTTGCCAATCTCTGAATTATATCCTTATCACCCTTGTGTTTCCACATTGCCCATTTTTCAAAATATTGAGTTCATTCCTTTCTTCCTATTTCAGAAACATCTCTTGTTTCTGTTCCTCTATTCTGTTTTGTTCTGTTCCTCTATTCTGTTTTGTTTTGTTCTGTTGGTATTCTTTTATCTTCAATGTGCTGCTCAATTTGGCTCTTTAAGTTCTTTTCTGCTCTAGTCTCTTCTATTAATATACTATAAATTTCTCTAATATTACATATACCATATATTATGCTTAGTTTCTATGAATCACAAAATTTAATTTAATTTAATCACAAATTTAATTTTGTGATTCAAACTAGATGATGCTAGTAAGTGCAGCTGGCCATAGCACCAATACATTTAATTATTTAGTTAATTTAAATAGTCTAAGTAGAATATAAATGGTATAAGGCTATGAAATTATCTATTATGCTTGATATTATATCCCTCCTTGCCACTCCATGATATAAGACACCTCCAGATCTATCTATGAATTCTCCTGGAGCAGTGAGATAATAAATCCCCAAGAAATATTTAACCAGCAAGCCCGTTGGTGGATGTTAATTATACCCCCTATATGCCCCTATGTGGCAATATTTTTTAAATCCATGACATGATAGTGACATAACACTTTCTTGTTATTTGGCACATTCTCTCCCTTGTAAAAAATTACAGGCCAAAATAGGGCCTCAGTCAATGACTTGGCTCAGGGAAATTTTCAGCACCAAAAGTCTACAAAGAATTTTCCTACTGGCCAAATAAATCTGCATCTCAAAAGCTAGGGCCAGCTATGATACAAAACCCTCTTTCTGGTTTCAACTTCTAAGTGGTAAACAGTTTCTATCTTCCTGCCATCTGGTCAGCTCCCAATTTGTAGCAAAACAAGTTTTTAATCTTTTGTCCTAAGATTCTCCTTTCTAAACTAGGGACACGACACCCCTTCTCCTTATTATGCTAGATCCTTCTTCTTAGCTTGGCACTTTTGGCACCTATACTGGCTAGTTTTTGATCTGTATATTTTAGGGTCTCTGTCATTGTGTCCCTACTTTTGTCAAAGCAGAAATTCCTTTCATACCTGAGACTGGGTTGACTATAGATAGAGACTGAAACCTGAGACTGGGTTTACCAACCTGGAAGAGAAAAAATGTCTCACATCTATTGAAGATGTAGGTCCCCATACAATTTATTTTGTGTGGTTTCATTATTTCATATTTCATATTTTGCCACCTGTGCAACCAACCATCCCTAAAGTGGATTCTTTGAAATCCCATTGACAGAAGGCACCTCCAGCACCTCTTCCCTAGTATTATGCTTTGCCAGGCAGATTAAAAACTGAGAATAAGAAGAATTGCTGAATAAAATATGACAAAGAGAACTTGGGAAGTCTATCGAATAGTATGCTATGCTAGGGTGAGAATTTATTTTCAGTTTAGAATTTTGGTTAATGATAACTTCATTATTTATTATTATCTATTGATTGTTATTTATTTATCTAATGATAACTTCAAGGATTTATGGAAAGACACTTTTACAGATACCAGAAAGGTTAAGATATGGTAATAGCATTTAAAGCACTGGCAGAAAATCTCTGTGTAAGAACAGATACACTATAAGATGACCACCTGTTATAACACAAACAAGTTAAGATACTAACCTTTTCCTTTGAAGACACGGTCCTGTGTAGGGAGTACGGGGCGATTTATGAAGTGTTGGTCCTGGTGGACAAGGGCTTCTTTGATTAAAGGCAATCCAGTTATAAGGACTGTATACATACCACCAAATTTCATGCTAATAACATTTCCGTATTTCTTCACAACCTAAAAAAACAGTTCAGTAGTCAGAGGTGACTAGGCACATGGCTATGCACATATAAGTACTGGCTGGAAGGGTATTCTATAGAATGCATATTTTGTGTGTAAATTGTAGGCACACTATGGTCTGATGACAAAATTGTTCTCTTTTCCAATTCCTATTTTTGCATCTTGATTCTGATTTAATCTCCCATAGGTCATGGCTATTCTTTATAAAACACTTCTTCAGGTATTCAACTTAGAGAATCGAGTGAGTATATTTCTTGTGTTCCTATAATGAAATCTGAAGCTATGGTTGTTATAAATTAAGGGTCTCTAATCTCAAGTTTTCTAGAGAAAATTGAAGAAAATGATTCAGTGCATCTCCTTTTTGCAGAGAAAATCAGAGCTATTTAAACTATGTATGTAGCAAAAAGAAATTTCTCAGTAAATTTCTTCTAATATGAAAAAAAAATTCTTCAGACTCCACTTGTCTAGATGATCAAGAATTGATTATTATATGGGAGTGGCAATAGAAAAAAGAATCTGGGACTGTAATATATGTGCCTTTTGACTGCATAACTCTTCAGCTTTTTTCTAAGAATTTCAAGCTTCATTCTTAAGAATCTTGACTCCCCAAACATAAAAGGATGAAAGTCATTCCTTCAAGAAAGGGTTCTCTGAAGAAAAATGAAAGAAGAAAGTGAAAGCTGCTTTGTTTTCTGGTGCCAGATACACAGCCATATGTATCACAGAACAAGGCCTATGAGTAAATGGAGGTGCCCTCCTCCATGGCAATATAGAATGAGACCATGTGGCAGGACACATAAGAAGAGGATGATATGGTCATAAGTTGTTTCTCAGGCCCATGTTGAGCATCTTCCACTTTTATCTCATTAAATCTTACAGCTTAGTTGGGGTAACAATGCTTTCAGTATCTTTTAGAAAAAGAAATGAGTGGTAGTGAAAGATATAAAGCCAA
This sequence comes from Crocidura indochinensis, assembly GCA_004027635.1. Classification (NCBI taxonomy): domain Eukaryota; kingdom Metazoa; phylum Chordata; class Mammalia; order Eulipotyphla; family Soricidae; genus Crocidura; species Crocidura indochinensis. Next base: position 6,639 of record PVKC010014775.1, on the reverse strand, counting down.
AACGGGATATAGTGTTGGGGGTCCCTGGCAGTCCTGCTGTCTTCCAAGCCTTAGATAAGGTTTGAGATGGCTTCAAAATCTAAGTGTTTACTAAATCTGAGTAAAATAATTGAAGATGAAAGTTCATGGAAGACGAGTATGGGAGAAAGTGAAAGTTAGTGTGTGTGTATGTGTGTGTGTGTGTGTGTGTGTGTGTGTGTGTGTGTAGCAAATGAGAGATGGTGGTAGTGGTAATAGTGGTAATGTAAGAACTATAGTTAAGTATGCAGGTAGCTACAAGAAGATTTGGTAGTGATTAGGTACCAACAAAAATCTTTGACTCAAAGTAGGTCATGTACTGTGTCTAGTTTCAAACAGTATTACAAATATCTGAATTCCTTTCCTTGTCCTTTTATCTCTGCCCTCCATCTCCAACCCCTAGCACAGATATGTTTCAATGTGCCAAAGCGTGCTCTAGCACCCAGAACTCCATGTTCTCCAATAGATAAAATATAATCAATTTAATATTATACCATCCTGCTCCCATATTCAAAACCATGCCTGACTTCAATCTTCCAAAGTTTATTAGCCTATTACCAATCTGTATGTTCTACAGAATAGTCTGTCTTGTTTGGAAAGTTTGAGTCAAGGTTCCAATTCAAGGTGTTCTGCCTCTGAAGTACATGCCTTTGTTTTTAAAAGTGGCAGGAATAATTCCCTATAAATCAAGTGATTTTTTGAAAATTTGAATGAATGACTTGATGAGTGTCTGACGCTTTCTCACAGTTCTTTACTGTGCTGTGCCAGTGTTCCTGCTTATTGCTTTACATGTATATGAATCTAAATAAAACTCAGAGAACATTTGAAAGACTTTTTACACTGAAACATACTGACAAAACATGATAATGCATAATCCTTTACCTGAAATATTTAAGGAATATATGTTAAAATTAATTTGCCTTTTCTGTTCATTTGTTTTTGCTTTGTGCCATACCCTGTGATACTCAGGGGTTACTCCAGGGTAGGTGCTCAGAAATTGCTCCTGGCTTGGGTAACCATTTGGAATGCCAGGATTCGAACCACTGTCCATTCTGAATAGGCTACTTGCAAGGCAAATGCCCTTCCGCTGTGCTATCGCTCAAACCCCTAAAATTATTTTGTTCTTAATTAAATATCATCTCACTTCACATTAATAAGAACACATAAAAATATCAAGAACAACTAGTGCTGATATGGATGTGGGGAGAAAGGAATTCTCATTCCTTGCTGGTGAATGTTAACTTGACCAACTTCCTGGGAAAACAATATATGTATTTCTCAAAATTCCTAGAAATTGAGTTCCCATATGATCCGGCAATATTACTCCTGGGAATATACCCTAGGAGCACAAAAACCACAATGCCAAAAAGGCATCTATACTCCCTTATTCACTGCAGAACTATACACAATATCCAGATCTGGAAATAATCCAAGAGTCCCCCAAACAGATGAGTGGATAAAAAAGCATTAATACATCTATACAATGGAATACTGTGCAGTATTATTAGGAAAAATAAAGTCATAAAATTTACTTATTTGTGGATGTATAGGAACAGTATTATGCTTAGCCAAGCATGTTAGAGGAAGAGAGATAGAAATCAAATAAGCGCACTTATTTTGGAGATACAAGTTTTGAGCTAGGTATCAGATACCAGCATGGGTTTCATCAGTAGCCTATCTATTGCTAGTAATTTCTATTTGGGTGGCAAAATAGCAGCATATATACTATTTCAGACAAGATTGAATCAAATCTCATCATTTAATCATAGGATTAATGATGTAGACAAAAGTAACTCTATGGAATATAGTTTATCTCTTAGTCAATAAATCTTAAATATGACATAAGATAACTGATCCTGTTAATTGTAATACCTCTCTAGATGTGAATACCATGAAGAATGCTGGGGCCCTCTTGTTTCCTGGACTGGGGTTGCTTATTACGATTGGAAACATGTCTACATTAGACCTTTACAGCAGCCAGTTGGTATTTCCCCTTTCTGAGACTGAGAGCTGAGTAGCAGTGACCACACTTAAACTTCATAAAGAGACTCTCTGGAGGATGATGATTAATAATTTGGGTTTTTATTCTCTGAAAATATAATTCTAGAGCAGAGAAAGAAGGAACATAATGGGATTAAAGTGATTGCCTAGCATGGATTTGCCTGTAGTCTAATCTCTGGCATTGCATATGGCCATCCTAGCACAGAACAGCACCATGTTTAGCCTCTTAGCGTCAGGATGTGGTTCTGAAACAAAGACAAAAATAAAATAAAATAAAAGATTGCATTTAAATAAAAATGAATAAGACTCAATTTCCTTAAAGCAGGGATACGGAGGGCCATGATTTCCATCTACCATTGAAGTAAGAAAGAGGCTAAAAGATTCAGTGGGGACTCTGCCATTTGTTCTCATTTTCACCCTCATCACCCTTTGCTAGCAGAGAAAGAGATCTAAGGGGAGTCTTTAATACCTACACTGACCTTTGAGCTTTCTGATATTGTCTGCTGGAATAAAAGGGAAACACAGTGTTTGATAAGATAAAATAAAACATGTCCTCTTTATAGTCAAATATACCTGTTGTTTCAAGAACAAGGAATTCGAGCTTGAGTGAGTTTATACCAACACCAAAATGATGCAGATGTTGAAATTATGAAGGAAATATGCTAACACAATGATAGAAATATGTCTTCTTGAAAAATTACAACTTTTTAGATTATTACAATCAATTACATTCTTATTAGAAGGAAAATATTTCTTTAGAAATGTATTACAAACCATTTCAAAAATACTTTAAAAATAGATGAAAAGCACTTAAGAGAAAATAACTTCATAACTGAGTGGTAATTAAAGAAGTATTAATGACTGTGGAATGGATCAATAAAAATATCTAAAGGGGCTGGAGCAGTGGCACAAACAGTAAGGCATCTCTGCCTTGTGAGCACCAGCCTAGAATAGACCTGGGTTCAATTCTCAGGCATCCCATATGGTTCCCCAAGCCAGGAGCGATTTCTGAGTGCATACCCAGGAGTAACCCCTGAGTGTCACCAGGTGTGGCCCAAAGAACAAACAAACAAAAATATATATCTAAAGAAGAGGTAAAATATACAGAAAAGAATGAATATGGATTCTTCAGATCCATGTTTGAGAAACCAAAGTTCTAATATTTCTAACATCAGAGTATACAAAAGGATCTTTAAGGTAAGAGTTTATTAAAGATTATAATTTGAAAAAATAATAACCCAAAAGTTTTCTAATTGGTAAAAGACAACCTACAGGTCCAATCAACATCAGAGAATAAAGTATATCAACAAAAAATTCAATGCCCAAAATAAAGTGCAAGTGGACATTGCGATAGTACAGGAACTTGAATACTTGCCTTGCATATGCCTCAACTAGTTCCATCTTTCCCTGAACTTCTTGAGAGTGAGCCTGGAGCACAGAGTTAGGAGGAAACCCTGATTATCTCAAGGTGCGGCCCCCAAATCAAAACCAAGAAAACACAAAGTCAATAAAAACTAAAAGCAAACGAATGTTTCCTGTAAAGCAAGTAGTGTGAAATAAGTCTAGCACATCGTGCAGCTGTAAGTTAAGAGGTAAGTTAGTAACCCCTCAGGACTGTTTTTACCAATTTTCAGAAAGGAGACCCTGCAGCAGGGTCGAGGTTCCCAGGTCTCTGACCTTAACACTTGCCCCAGTCTCCAGCCCTGGGATCTGGAATGGGCTGGCCCTGGGGGTCAAGTTCAGGATGCCACCCCAGTCTTTTTACCCACAGCTCCTACCTGTTGAATCTGCAAGTGTGGCTCCTTAAAGCCCATCTGGAATAAGTTTCCCAGGAGTGGCAGGCGCGGGGGGCCTGGTGGCATATTCTTGGGGTCAGGCTTTCTGAAGACATAAGCAAAGAAAAGGAAGGCGATTGTGCCCAGCAGGAGAGTGCGCGCATGGAGCACAGACCAGAGCACGGTCTCCAGGAAACCCATGACCCAGAGCTTGGCTGGCAGTTGGGTAAATATATTCTGCTCCTCTTGTGAGATCTAAACAGAAGACAGTCACCGCCTCCCTGCTGCTGCATCCTATCCTGCCCCTTTCTGTTCTCTCTGGAAACGCCTTCTGTGCCTGGACAGGTTCCCAGTTGGAGAATTCTTGAGTCTCAGCCCGAGTTCAGGCTGGGTGCTTTGCCCAAGCCTTGAAAAGCTCACTCAGTTCCCCCCCCTGCCCCCCGCTGACCCCACCTCTCCCTGCCACTGGCATTCCTAGGAAACTTTCCCAGGTCTGGGAAAGGCTTTGTCTGGAACATGGGAAAGTATAAGTGTAATGAGCGTTTGTAAGCAGGAAGTGATGTCTCTTCATTCTGACTGACTCAGGAGCCTTTCTTGGTCCAAAGATTACAAATAAGTGAATCCTTGGGTGTTTAAGAGTCTCTGTAATGTTTCAGAACTCCCAGCAGAGGTCCTGGTACAAAGTGCTTAATTAGTACTGAAAGAAGCTACTTTACTCCTGTCCTCGTGGACTTTTTGAGATTCTTCCTTATAATCTCTGAGGTCCCCCAGTAACCCCTAGTTCCAATTTCTTTCTCCAACCTCCTTCACCACTATCTGTGGGACATCCTCTATCTTACTATAGATGAAAAGTGGAAACAGCATAGATCTAGAAGCACACACACACACACACACACACACACACACACACACACACACACACACACAGCTGTTTTAAAATCTTGAAAACAAACAAGAAAATTGAAGTTCTTGTTCCACTTATGCAAATTTTAAGGGCACTTGGGCCCCAAAATTTTTAGATGTAATACAACTTATGAAAGTATTCTACATATTATGTGCATGCCTCAGGTTCAAGGGTTTATTGAAATTTTGTTCTGAAGGAAAGTAACACAAAAGTAAATAAAACGAATTTAAGTAAATGAATGAATCCTGACATTGGTGTTCCATATCACTCTGATTCTCCTTCCTTATGTTCTTTGTGGTTCACTAACCTATTCCCCTAAATCATGGAGCTACTCTGAGAATAGAAAAGGAGAATGAAATAAGAGAGAGAGAATGCAACATTACATATTGAATTTTAAAAATTGAATCACATACAGGAAAATTTAAAGCAACTAGATGAAATGTGAATTACATCATTATAGATATTATTAGATTTCTTTCTTTGATTTATATGCCAATGAAATTTTAATAAATTGAAAACCAAATAACAGTTTAACTAAAAATCAATTTTGATGATAACAATCTCCAGTGTGAAGCTCTGGGACTCACTGACCATGTTGAACCCTGAGAAATTAGAGTTGATCAGGGTCATGGTCCTACTGTGCTAGACTGCAGCAATGAAGATTCTGTGCAGAGGTTTCGTGCAATGCCTGTGATCTCACAGGGTCACATGCATACTTGTTCTATCTCTATCCCCTTGCCTTTTATTTTGTTTTCTTAATAGCTAATGATTTATGAAAAATAAAACTGGCAGCCTTGTAGAAGGGAGGTGGGCACATTTGTAATGGCTGTTGTTTTGTATTTTTATTTATGAGAAAATATCTTATTAACAAAAACAATTGGAGGAGGGTCACACTCAGCAAGCGCAGTGGTTACTTCTGGCCCTGCACTCAGGAATAACGCCTGTCAGGCTCAGGGGACCAGATGGGATGCCGGGAATCAAACCGGAGTTGTATTTAAATAAGAAGACATCATCCAGTGATGGCTAACCTTTTTCAGTCCGAGCACCCAAATTTCCGCACAAAACCAAATAATTTTCTCAAAAGTGCCAGAACGTCAATTAAACCTTAATAACGAGATTTTAGTATCTAGAAACTATGTGGCATGCGCCACATATCTTTATTGCTGACCTTCCTCCGTTCAAACTGCAAGGCCTTAGCGTGCCACTGAAAAGTTAAATGCACCCATGTCTACTGAAACATTAACTTCAAAGCCAAGAACTTGAAACATCTAAAGCACTTGTGGGCAGATGATTAAATGAAGAATATGTGGTGTATCTACACAATGGAATACTACTAATCAGATATATAAAATAGATGAACAATTGCATTTGCTGCAATATGGTTTGATAAAAACAATATTAAACTTTATGAAATAAGTCAAAGAAATATTGGCATTAGTGGTATGTGGTAGAAAGAGAAAATAAGCAGAAAAATGAAATAAAATTAAATAAAAATTTAGAATATAAGACTAACAATAATAACAATACCAAAATAGCAAGAACAATAGCAACAAAATACCAAACAAAAATAATGATACCATAAGGATAAAATAAGGACTAAAATGGCACAAAGGAGATAATTATTTGGTAAAGGATGAAATCAGACTTCATGTTGAGGAACCTATTATGCCAAATACACATGATGATTTTATATATAAGGATGTTGATAAAGATTTATAGCTAATGTTGCTTTTTTTAAATTACTTCCAGAAAAAGTAACTCAAGGAAAGAAATATTTCTAATTTGAGCTTGACAAAAATTAAATGTAGTTTATTAGCACCTGTGGGATACAATAAAATTAGTACTTTAGAAAAATATATAATGAGTCCCTATATTAGAAAAGAAAATAGAATAAAATTAGGGGCCCGGCAGTGGCGCTACAGGTAAGGCGCCTGCCTTACC
>PVKC010014774.1:0-21941 GCA_004027635.1 Crocidura indochinensis | reverse complement strand
ACTGGCACTTTTTTTGAAAATGATGACTGTATGATTGTATTTGTAGGCATAGTTGCAGCTGTAAGATGTCCTGGAAGGAGGATTTGGGGGTGGGGATGGTGCATACACTTGCTTTAAAAAGCCTTAGTGACATTTAACCAAAACCCATGATACCTGAATTTTGTTCAATTGGTTCCCCCAAAGGGAATAATAGAGGGGGGGTGAGATGGGGTCAATGGCAAAACAGTGCTTTTGGGTGATGGATAAAGCAGTCATGACATGACAGAGATTTGGACCATCCTCTTCTCCTGAGATGGCTAGCTTTCTGCAGTATGTATCCATGATTCTTCATGGTGTGATTTACATCTTATTTGAGAAAAGAGTGAGTACGGAGCTGGCAAGGTTTGAACATAGCAACTATATTTGTGGGCATGGTTACGGACCTTTAACATTTTTATATGAACTCCTTTCCTGCCCCTGAGAGAGAATTTCAGAGATTCAATCATGAGGACAGTATTATGTGGTGTTTAAAGCCAAAGTCTGGTGTTTAGCCTAGGTGGAAACCATGTCATGGACATTTTCTCTCTGTGACCTTGAACACATTTTACTTGATTTATTTACTTTTATTTTTATTTAGTCACTGTGATTTATAATACTGTTAATTATGGGATTTCATGCAAATAAAGTTCTAAACACTAAAATGTCCACCAGAGTCTATCCTACCTCCCACTCCATTCTGCCCCACATTAAAAGTTCAGTCTGGAGGATTTAAGGATTTGGAGGATGGATTGGGAAGATGGAAAAAGAAGCAACAGGAGGAGAGATGCCTGAAAGGGGTAGAATGCAGGGCCAATAATGAATCTAACTTGAAAAGTTATGATAGGCCACACATGTTGGCTAGGGCCTTGAATAAAGCTGATATCTCCTGGGGGAAAGAAAGTTCAGTCTGGTAGCAGTTCTCAGGTTCCATGAACTTTGGCCATTTGTTAGGGCTTTACTGTTTCTTTATATTCCACATATGAGAGGTGACTGTTCTCCTAATTAATTTCATTCAGCAAGATCCTCTCAGATCATCCATATAGCATGAATTGTATTAATTCATCTTATAGCCAAGTAATATTCCATTGTGTGTTCAGTTTCTTTATCCAGTCACTTACTCATATTATTTCAAGATTGGGTTTTTTTTTATAGTGTTGCAATGAAAGTAGGGCACAAATGTCTTTCCTAAATATTTTTTTTTGGGGGGGGGAGTCCTGCAGGATAGAACTCAAGAAGTGAAATAACTTCAATGTGGAAATTCAATTCTTAGATTTTGACATGTGTCCATATTATTTTTAAATATTCTGAACCAACAAATATTCCCACCAGTAGTAGATCAAAGTTTCTATTTCCACATATATGAATATGTATTTTTAAAATAAAAATTAAATTATCCTTATTAATTTTAAATACCATGATTTACAATACTATTAATGATGATTTTATGTGTATATAATTTCAACACCATTCCCACCCATCAGGAGAGAACTTATTTCCCTCCTCCAAGGTCCTGAAAGTTCTTTCTTTACAACCACTACTGCTACACTATTGCTCCTCAAAAACTCAGTGTATGAACCAACTTTACTGTTAAGTTGCTTTTGCTATCTTGTCGTTTATAAAAGAGATATCCTGAATAATCCTTTTCTATCTGATTAATTTTGCTCAATATGCTCTCCCCTACTTTCATCTTATCCTGCTTTGCATCAGTTTCCTTTTTTTTTGGGGGGGGGTTACACCTGGCAGTGCTCAGGGGTTACTCCTGGCTCCACTTTCAGAAATTGCTCCTGGCAGGCACAGGGAACCATATGGGATGCTGGGATTTGAACCAATGACCTTCTGCATGAAAGGCAAACACCTTACCTCCATGCTATCTCTATGGCCCCCATTTTCCTTTTTTTTAAAGCTATTCTGTTCAATATATATGTATATATATTAGACAACTTCTTGATCCATTAATTTATAATGGGAATTTGTGTATTTTTATATCTTGTCTATTGTATTAAACAGTATGTTTGGGAGGTAGATACCAAGAATTGGTATCACTGAGTCATTTGAGAGTTCTATTCATGTTTTTTGGAGATTGCCACATTGCTTTCCTATAGATAAAAACAGGTGACATTTCCACCAATAGTGAATGAGGACTCCCTTCTTACCATAAGCTGTCAATACTTACTGTTTTTTTTTATTTATTTAATTTAATTTAATTTTTTTTTTTTTTTGGTTTTTGGGCCACACCCAGTGACGCTCAGCTGTTACCCCTGGCTATGCGCTCAGAAGTCGCTCCTGGCTTGGGGGACCATATAGGACACCTGGAGATTGAACCGCGGGTTCATCCAAGGCTAGCGCAGGCAAGGCAGGCACCTTACCTCTAGCGCCACCGCTGGGCCCCAATACTTACTGTTTTGAAACTTTTTAATATAAGTAATTCTCACAAGCATGCGATTCTATCTCAATGCTGTTTTAGTTTACATTTCCCTGATTGAGTGATGATGAGTATTGTGTCTTGTTCTAATTGATAATCTATATATCTTTTTTTTGGAAAGTGTCTGCTTATTTCTTCTCCAAATTTTGCATGAAGATGTATATTATGTTGTAAAACTTTGTGGAATGCTTTATAAATCTTGAATAATAACTTCCTTTGTCGGGGGGGGGGTCACACTTGGCAGTGTTCAATGCTTACTTCTGACTCTGAGCTTAGGAATCACTTCTAGCAGGCTTCATAAATCGTATGGGGTTCTGGCAATTGAACTCCTGTTTGTCTGCATACAAGACAAGTGCCCTATCCACTATACTATTGCTATGACCCAGTTATTAGCCTTTTAAAATGTATTGTGCCAAATATTTTCATCCATTCAGTAGGGTGCATACTTTTTTGTTTTTGTTTTTGGTTTTAGGTCCACATCCATGACTCTCAGGGATTACTCCTGTGCTATGGTGCTCAGAAATCGCTCCTGGCTCCGGGGACCATATGGAGTTCAGGGGGATTAAATTGACGTCAGTCCTATGTCAACCACATGCAAGGCAAACACCCTACTGATGTACCAATACTCCAGCCCTTTAGTGTGTCTATTTTTATAGCTTGAGCTTCTTTTGCTGTGCAGTCCCATTTATTTTTTATTTTGTCTCTATGATAATCTCATTGAAGACTCCTTTGTGGACAAATTCCTGGAGAGTTCTGCCAATGTTTTCTTCAATTCATTTTATGGACTCTGGTCTAAAAGTATATAATCTATTGGTAGTTTACTTTTGTAAGTGATGTGAGATATAGCTTTAATTTAATTTTTTTTTTTTACACACAGTTATCTACTGTTCCCAAAACCCATTGTGGAAGAGACTTCTTTACTACACTCAACTCTTAGCTCCTTTGTATCAGATTAACTCTTCATATATCTGGAGGGTTAACTCTGTACTCCCAATTCCATTCCATTGGTCGATAGGCCTATTTTTACTCCAGGAACTAGTAGCTTTGACTACTGTAAATTTGTAATGTTTGTTACTTAGGGCTGTTTTGACAATTCAAGGAGTTTTATGATTCCATTAAAATTTTAGCACTGTTTGTTCTAAGTCTTTAAAGAATGTCATTGGAATTTTTAATGAGTATTGTATTAAATCTGTATAATATTTTAGGTAGGAAGGTCACTTCGATAGTTTTTCTTCCAATCCATGAACAGGTAATATCTTTACATTTATCAGTGTCCTCTACATTGTAGTAGATTTATAATTTTCATTATGTCTTTTAATTGCCTTGTTAAGTTGATTCCTAAGATTTAGACATTTTGAGCACCAATTTGAAAGGGATTGTCTCCTTAATTTCTTTTTTTTTGCTAGTTCATTATTTGCATACAAGAATTTCTGTGACTTTTGTGTATATATTTTGTAAATCACTACATTATTGTATTAGCTATTTCTTTTTTGTTTGTTTTTGTTTTGGGGTCAGAGGTTACTCCTGGCTATCTGCTCAGAAACAGCTCCTGGCAGGCACGGGGGACCATATGGGATGCTGGGGTTCGAACCAGTGATCTTGGGTCCTGGATCGGTTGCTTGCAAGGCAAACACCACTGTGCTATCTCTCCAGTCCCTTTATTAGCTATTTCTAAGAGTTTTTAGTCTCTTGGCTTTATCATGTCATCTGTAAATAGTGATAGTTTGACATCTTTTCCATTTTGTGTCCTTTTGATATCTTTTTCTTATCTCATTGATGTGGTGAATACTTTCAGAACTGTAGCGAAAAAGAGTGATGCTAGAGGAACTCCTTGCCTTATGACATATATTTTAAAGTATCATTATTATTATTATTATCTTTTATTCTTGGGCCATAACTAATTATCTTCAGGATTTATATCTGATGTGGTGTTCAGGGATTATTCCTGGCAGTGCTCTAGGGATCATACCTCATGTTGAGGATCAAAGTTGAGTGAGTTATGTATAAGGCAAGTGCCTAATCCTGCTACTATCTTTCCCACCAAGGTAAACTTTGAACCTTGTTGTGACTCATCATATTTCTCTATAGAATTAGATTAACAGTTCTCTTGCCAAGAAGATAGATTAAATGACTAAAATACACTAATTTTGCTAATTGGCTAATTAGTAAAATTGCAGTTAATGTTGGCAAATTTTTTTTATAGTAAGGATCATGTAAATCTGCTGGTTTCTTTTGAATAATCTCTCATTTTGTCTGACTTATTGACATGTTTGATAGTATATCTGAGAAAGAGGCATTTCTCTCAACAATGTTTTCTTCTTTACAAAGAAGATTTATTTCAAATATCCTCTTGTAGTTTGACTTTATTTCCTATTACCAGCTTTTAAGTTCCCTTTTTTCTCATTACCACCAAGAAGACTGACGCAGCATTCCTTCACATGGAACTGAAATTCTTTGAATTGCTGAGAAAGGTATATAAAATTACATCCACATGAATATAATCATGGTGAGGTCAACTTGAAGGGGAGGGATTTGTTTTATTATGTTTTTGTCTTTCATTTATTTTACTAACAGACCTGCTTACTACAAATTGCTACTCTAAGAGATTTTGTAAAATGCAATGCGTAAGTGTGTGGAAGTGGAAAGTTAAATGTTACATAGACTCTTAGCTTAAGAAAAGTAAATTTTTAGATATTTTTTATGATAACCTGAAATTAACATGAGTTAAACAATTATTTAAAATGCTTTCATTTTAAAATCTTTTGAAAATAATTTATTATACCCTTTGTATTTAAGCATATGCTAAATTGTTGAAAATAATCTTAACTAACAATGATTATTTGCTTATTGTATGTTCATCCCTTTGCTAAGTGTTTTATGAATGTTTATCATTTAACTCTGCTATACTCGTAATTTCCATCTTGTGGAGGAGAATTCTAGTATCACATTTGCTATTTTCTCATATAAAATCATTTATGTATCTTCTAAATATAAATTTATATTTATATATATTTGCATGACCGATGAAGAGGAAACATTCATTTGCTTGATATTACTTAAAAGAAAATTAGAAAATTAACTAAACTAGATGTAAACTTTGAGAACTTGTAACCCTAATCATTATAACCAGCTATACATTTTTTTTAGAAAATTTAGTTATTTTTACTCTCATAATTGGTAGTTACATATTTCTTACACTTTGTCCCTTTTTTAAACAGTTGCCCATTCATTGATTTCATTGATAAAGCATAAATCACTTAGGTAAAATTTTATTATTTTTAAGAACATACTTTTAAATCTATGAATTATCACCTCTGAGAATTATAAATGGAACAGTACAAAATATTTTTAAAGAGCCATGTGGCAGTGCTTTTGTTAGGAAATTTAGAGACAATTAAGAAGCTATAAAACCTTACATTAACCTGTCACTGGCAAAGTTTTCTTGGGACAGGAAAATGTCCTGAAAGAACTTTTGAATTTTCATCAAACTTCCTACACTTTGTTCAAACAGCTGAACCATAATTTTCTGCAAAGAAATCTTCTCACCTGCAGATTAAGTAAATGTTTCAACCATCTATTAATAAAAAATGTTAGACAACCATTTCAGAATTGTTAAATATTTTCTTCAATATACTATCATGGGTTTAAGTTGAATCTCAGAGAGTTAGTAAGAATCTTCAAAGTGGAATTTAAAAAGTAACATACTGTTACTAATACCTGGCAAAAATAATTTAGATAAATATCTTCATTGTTCTCTTCTGCTTTTAAATTTTTTCTATTTGAAATAATTACAAAGAAATATTCACTTAAATATGTACTTATCAATACTTTTTAGGCATCTGATATTATTTAGAAACACAAAAATTAGAAAAATTAGTGCTGTGTAGTTATAGAGAACTTATGTATTTGTTACTGTATATTATTATTTTTTTTTTTTTTTGCTTTTTTGGTTTTTGGGCCAGAACTGGTGGTGCACAGGGATTATTCCTGGCTATCTGCTCAGAAAAAGCTCCTGGCAGGCACGGGGGACCATATGGGACACCAGGATTCGAATCATCCACCTTAGGTCCTGGATGGGCTGTTTGCAAGGCAAACACCATTGTGCTATCTCTCCGGCCCTTTTACTGTATATTCTTATTTGATTGTTTCAATCTCACCTCTTGTAGTATTTCTAGTTAAACAAAACATTCAATTTTCTTAATAAAATAGTAGAGGCTGTATTTCTCAATTCATTAGAAATTTAACTACACTAGAAAGCAGAAACCCTTTGTAATCAGGAAGCAAGAAGAACTGATCTACGAGGCAGAAAATGAAAATTTAGAGCTGGAGATGAAAAATGTGAGCGCTAGAAAAAAAATAATTCAAAGTTTCATGGAGAGAACACCAGATTTTTAAACTAGTGCAAAGTTTGCTGGTTGTCAATTTCACTTCCTACAATTTTCTGGGAGCCTTGGTAATTTGTGTTTTAAAAGGAGGGATGCAAGAAAAAGCACAGGGGTTACAGCAAATGCCTTGCACATGGCCAATCCACATTTGATCTTTGGCACCAAATATGGTTCTCTGAGTTCCTTCAAGAATAATCCCTGAGCACTATAGCTCCAAAACCAATAAATAAACAAAATTTGGAAAAGAAGTAATTAGATTTAATTGCAAGATTAAAAAATGTTCAAGATATCTAAAAAATAATCCTTTAAAATATATATGGTTGGAATCTGGGACAATAGTAGAGAGGTAGGATATTTTCCTTGCAATTGGCCAACCCAAATTCTATAGACAGCATGCAATATGGCCTCCTGACATGCCTTGAATGATTCCTGAGTACAGAGCCAGGAGTAACATTTGAGCATTCCTGGGTAAAATAAGAGTACTTATTTTACAAATCAGATGTGGAATCTAACCTGTAAAACATGTCAAGGTACTGGAATCAACAAGGTCTGGCTGTTTTTGTTTTGTTCTTTCTTATTTCTTCTCATTTTGTGTTAATGAAAACAGTTATTTGGGCATTTTTGAATTTATATTTCTGAATTTTCATAGAAACTAGAAGAGAAATGTGATTTCTTAGATGTTACTGGCTTTTAGCCTAACCTATTTATACCTTAAATGAACAGAATATTTGAGAGATTTCCTCAAGATTGTGTAGAAAATAGAGATATCGTGCCTTTTAGCATTTAAAGATGTATTTTAAATTTCTCATTTCCTATTCCTTCTGTCTTCACTTTTTCTTTCATTCTTTTAATTTAGTTTTTTTTGGAGGGGTGGGCACACCCAGTTACTCTCAGGGGTTACTCCTGGTGATGTGCTCAGAAATCGCTCTGTATCATATGGGATGCCAGGGGATTGAACCCAGGTCTGTCTGGGTCAGCCATAAATGCCCTACTGCTGCGCCATCGCTCCAGCCCCTAGTTTCGTTTCATTTCGTTTTATTTATTTATTCTGTTTTATTTTGTTTTATTTAGTTTTGCTCAGGGCTTACCTTTGGCTTGGGAATCACTCTGGACAGGGCTTGGGTGGCCATATGAAGTGCAGGGGATTGAATTCTTGTAGTCATGTGCAAGATAAGTACTCTATCTGCTGTACTATCACTCCAGGCCCTCACCTTCAAATTTGTTTCACATAAACAAATTTCTAAGTAGCTCTCCAATAAGTATTCCATTTGAAATTGAATTGATTTTGTCTTAAGGCAGCTAACATTAAGAGCTAAGTGCTATTTCCTGTTTAATCACTTCAATTTTATTTCCTAAAAAGTGAAAACAAGTAGTATTTAACCTATCTGGTGATAGTATAAAAGTAAGGTCTTCTTGGCCCCAAGCTTAAAAACATCCACTAAGAGTCTATGAAGCAGTTAAGTATAATTTTAAAACAAAACTAGAACCATCAGATTGCATTGGATAAAATCTGAAGATCTCTGGTGTTAGTCTCAAAAAATATCTAATCCAGTCCCACATCTGGGAGATTCCATCATTCATTTTTCAAATGAACTGCTTGATGTTTGATGCCTTATTAAGGTAGGGAAAGGGAATTTGGGCCATTCTAAATCAACTCCTCTCAACTCCTATCATCAGGGGATCATTCCTTACATAGTCTTAGAATCTGTGCCATGGCAATTATAATTCTTTGATTATGGAGAAATCAATGGGAGTCAGATAAAAAATTTCAAAATTTTTTTCCTCAGCTAATCAGAATTTTAAAGACCTCCCTTTATTTTTTTCTCAACAGTGCCCACATTCTAGCTCTGTGTTAGTGGAGTCCTCTTTTATGATTGTGGCACTGAATCTTCATCCCTTGCTCCAACTATAATCTGAACACAGTAGAGCAAATCACGGCTTTGATCAGCCTCATTCATGGCAGTGATATTCTATTACATAAAGCCTTAAAAGTCACAGCCTCCTTTTTGCCACTTTCTCCACATCTGATATCAATTGACTAAAATATCAGTTACTAAATATTTTTTCAGAACTATTTACTGGATAATATTGCTATTATTATGCTTTGTTAACTATTTTGAGCTACTGTGATTTAGTTTCTGTTACTATTGGAATTCTCATGTATCAATAAGAAAGCTAGAACAGTTAAAAAGATGTAAAATACCTTGTTGAAGTTTATAAATAAGGTTGTGATTTATAGAACTAAGGAAGTCATTACATTAAGGCTAGTTATATAAAA
The DNA here is from genome assembly GCA_004027635.1 of Crocidura indochinensis. Classification (NCBI taxonomy): domain Eukaryota; kingdom Metazoa; phylum Chordata; class Mammalia; order Eulipotyphla; family Soricidae; genus Crocidura; species Crocidura indochinensis. Next base: position 12,838 of record PVKC010014774.1, on the reverse strand, counting down.
CAAACATCTTTATGGTTTTTTGACTTGGGTAAAAGGCTGTTATATATTTATAATACATATAAATTTATATTTGGTCATCACTCAGTTCCCAATGTTGTGGCTCTTGAACTGCCATCTGATACACTTGTTTCACTCTAGATTTCATATACTAACCAACTATAATCATCATATTTTTCTATATCTCTACAAGGTTATGGGGAAAAAAATAAAACCAGACAGAAGTAAACTAAAACAGAACCTACAGTGAAGCCTGTAGAGCTACCTTCTAAGATGACATGCATCCATTAATCAGCAACTTTGGATAGAAGTGCTCAGCCATGTACTGTGGCTTTAGAATTATACTATTTTTCTAGCTGAAGGTTTCTCAATTCTAATGTCACAACACACTGTCATGTTGCAATGAGCTATGAGGTATTTCATAACTAATCTGTTTCCTAAAAAAATAGAGCAGATTGAAGATTACTACTATATTAAGGCCACTTTCATTCACTTCTATTTTTCCAAACTTTATTAAGTGTGATAAATAAGGCAGGGGTTATATCTGACATGGAAGTAATGGTTACTATGTCCTTGGAAAAGTGACAAGTAGGAAAATCAACTCTCAGAAGTGTACTGGAAGGGGGAAATGATAAATGTTGCTCCAAAAAATTGGTACACATTTTTTCAATCTTGGTTGCAAGCTTTAATAGGAAACTTTGTCAAATTTATTTTGAGTATTTACCCTCTCCATTCTCATGACTATGACCTTGTTTTGGTTTCCTATCTTCTCTTCCACAGATTATTAGAATAGATTTTCTACTAGAACTATTCTAAAATCATTTAAGCATGTTATAATTGTAAATAGCATGATAAATGTTCCCTATAATCATCTTATTATAACATTACATAATATTTACTTTATCAATATCGATATGATAATTTTATACACATTTTCTAAAATATTTAAAAATAAGTTGCATCTTTACTACAGTTTTCTTCTATCAGTTTATCTCCCTTTTGGGCTCATTTATATATTTTTGCTAAAATTTTCTAGATCTCTGTGAGTCAGAGACTGCACACTACATCTTTCCCCTTGTGAGAGTTATCTATTGGGCAGAGGACAGCATAGGCTGAAAATTGATTGATTCTTAAAGATCATCTTAAAGATCTTAAAGATGAGGCATTTATATGGACTTTTAGGCATTTTGAAAAGTGTCTTGGACAGACTTAATTTATTTCTGTCAGACAACTCTTTATATTTCCTAAGAAAAAATAAGACTGTTAAGACTATCACTGGGGCAATCCTGACAATTTCCATTCGGTAACTATGGCTTTTGGACTTGGATATCACCACTTGATCTAAAGTCTATACAATCCAACAGATGGAAGTGAATTTCTGCTTTTGCTAACCATTAAGTTACCTCTTTACACTTGTTTGTTCTGTTAGCACTCTCAGCATCTTTAAACTAGTTCTCTGTATTAAAAATTCCATTTTTTAAAAAATCCTTTTTTCCTAGCTTTTTCTTGGTTGTGAATATATATGAAATTTAAATGCTGACATGTTTTCTTCAACAATGAAGATATTCCTTAAAAACCTCAATACCATATTGCTTAAGAAATTTAGTAATAATTTACTTAACATAATCTAAGAAAATATTTCATTTAGTATTTTTATTTCTAAACTTCCTTTTATAGTAATTTTTTTCAAATTAACTCAAATCAAATTCACTCATTGCATTTGACTATAATATATTTTTAATTCTCTAAATCTAGAACTATCTTATCATGTATCCTTCATGATACTGATATTTTGAGGAGATTATAACAGCTGACTTAAAAAAAAAATTGGATCAGAGAGATAGTACAGCAGTAAGGCCTTTGCTTTGCATGCGGCAGATCCAGGATAAACAATGGTTTGAATCCTGGCATTCCATATCGTCCCCTGTGCCTGCCGGAAGTGATTTCTGAGCACAGAGCCAGTAGTAACTCCTGAGCACTATCAGATGTAACCCAAAACAAAACAAAAAAACAAAACAAAACAAAACAAAAAAACAAAAAAAATGCTCCATATTTTGAAAGCTTTTATCTCCTGGATTTAGGCCTATACTCTCCACGCTATTTATAATGTGAAAGTTAAGTATAAAATACCTATTTGATTTTATTAAATAAACATTTTATCAAGAATGCTACAAAGATACTGTTTATTACTCATTACATTGTACCAACATGACATAATGTCCTATTATAAATAAAATAAAATGCTTAATAAAGGATGAGTTGAATCTCAGTGGTAGAGTAGCACCAACATTTCTTTTATAAAGCTCTCAACCTGATCCTTGATATCCAAATATTATAATATAAATTTAACATTATGATTTCTAGACCTTACAAGGAGTCAATTGGAAAATATTTAATTTCCCATTTTGTTTTTGTATTTGATAGCTATTTGAATGCTGGTATTATTTCTATTACTTTGTTGTATTTATATTTAGTATAATAATATAGTTGAGTGATGTCTATAATCACTATACTATAGAAATTAGAATAATACTTTAACATTCTATAAAATCATACTTGAATACTGAATATATTCTGTGCATATCTATAAAACTGTATTAACTATGAATTTTATAACAAGTTGGTTAATTCCTGTTCTACTTGTACCAATCTCTGATATCTTATTTCTCTTTTGGCTATTATTTCCTAGCTTCTTTATAACCAATAAAGAAGCAATGGAATAGAAATGAGTTGGATCTGAAGTAAACTTATCTTTTCTTTTTAAAATCAGTTAACTCAACATTTTTGAAAATTAATCCATCAGATTTTCTACAAAACTTTCTCTTCTCCCTTTATTGTTCAACTTAATGATTAGTGTCATTCAATAGCAACAAAATTTAACTGAGGAGTAATTAGATTGGTTAAAAAGTATATACTTAAACTAGATTGAGTATTAGTACCTTTTATAATAGTCCCACCCTCATCCAATTATTGTCCAATGTATATATATACATATATATAGCAGCAAGAATATATGTATATATGTATATGTACATATATATATATATATATATATATATCTCACTCTCCTTGCTGTATTTTCTCAAAAAATGTGATGTCAGATATTTAACTCTCAATAGACTACTACAAAACTGGTCTCTCTACATGCAGTTTCACACTGTCAATTTTCCCACATTGCTTACAGGAAGTTTCTTATATATACATTTTGTCCTGCTCAGTTTCTTATATAAAATATTTTAACCACTATTTATCACTAGCAGGATACAAGTATACAATATAAAAGCTATCTGAGTGCTGTTGGGTTTAGTAATGTTAAATCTTGATACAATTTTGGCCTTTACACTAACTCCCATAATTTAACCATGCGGGGCATATTGTGTAAAATGTCCTACTAACCTGTACTCTCCCTTAAGTGTCTTTATGTGATGCACTTCTGACTCTCTCAACTAACTTCTTATTTTTTTATCTCCAAAGATGGAGATCACATATAGGACCTCATATATGCAAGGAAAAGCAACCTACTAAGTTAAAACCACAGGTTTCTATATATCACAGGTACAATAGGTGGTTATTGTATGACTCCCAACACCACTGAAAGGAAAGTCTGACCATATTTCTTTTTGAGATCTTCATGCAATTTCTATAGATCTTTTTTTAAATTTTTCTATATGAATTAGCTTCCTCTCCCACTTACTACTTTCTGTCTTTGGAGCTTTCCTTTATTTTCTAGGCTTCTGTTGACCAGATATAAATATTTTTTAAATTCCCAAAGTAAATTGAAGCAGAAATCTTCACTAGCATAAAGGACATTGCCTAGTTTCACTAGAGTATGTCTGTGCCAAATGTCAAGGGGCAAAATTCAAACTGGGTCATGGGAACCAAACCAGACCTAAAGCCTGGAAAAAAATATCCATGAGATGGATGTACATGGAATCTATTATACTGAGTGAAATAAGTCAGAAAGAGAGAGAGAGAGAGATGCAGAATGATCTCACTCATCTATGGGTTTTAAGAAAAATGAAAGACATTCTAGCAATAATAATTTTCAGACACAAAAGAGAAAAGAGCTGGAAGTTCCAGTTCACCACATAAGGCTCACCACAAAGAGTGATGAGTTTAGTTAGAGAAATAACTACATTCTGAACTGTCCTAATAATGAGAATGTATGAGGGAAATTAAAAGCCTGTCTAGAGTACAGGCGGGGGCTGGGTGGGGAGGAGGGAGTTTGGGACATTGGTGATGGGAATGTTGCACTGGTGATGGGTGGTGTTCTTTACATGACTGAAACCCAAACACAATCATGTATGCAATCAAGTTGTTTAAAAAATATTACTGTGAAAGATATGTAATCCACTTTGGTCAAAATAAAATTTATTATTAAAAAATCCATGAGAATTCTACTATGCCCTTCCTTCCATTTTATTTTTGGGATCATTCAGATCAATGACCAATTTAGAAGCTCTTAGTTTATGATAATCATGTAAAATAAAAATAGCAGGAATAGTCGTATCAAAGGAAAGATTGAGTATTGAACCCAAGTTACAGTATACTAAATAACCATTTAATTTTCTTGAATGAATCTCTCTGCTTTTTATTCTATTTTAGTAGATAGTGAAATAAAAAATAGCGATTTAAGAAATACTAAACATAGCCAATGAAGAATTCTGGTGAGGCCAATTCAGATGAATTAAAATACTATTTTACCAATCTAAATAGGAAGAAGAAATGTTACTATAAAAATGATTATGTGATGACTAATAAGTTAGCATAATACATAAGAAAATGTTATAAATGGAAATTAATGAATCACTATTTCCGAACTTCCTTGTTTGTGTTGTATTTGGTAATCACTTTATTCTTGCTAAAATCCTCTAATGTCTTACTAATGTATTTTGAATAAAATCCAAATAGATAGCATGATTTACAAAGTCTCAGGGTGCCACCTCTTTTCTTTGTGCTATATATTGCCCCTCTTTTTCTTTCTCTTATTGGATTCCAGCAACACTGACCTTCTTCCTGTCTTTCAAATATAATAATTTCTTGCTTCAAGACTTTCATTTATATTCTTTCTTTTTTTCTGGAATTTTATGCCAGTGTCCCCAATCATGTTCTTCCCTGCAATCCTCAAAATACCTCAATCGCTTCTTTCGACTCCTAGACTCACTCTCTCACTCAGATTTCTTTTTATTGCATTCCACAAAATATATCAGGGTAATATCATTTGTTTTTGTATTAAAGCTTCATAGATGAAGAAGTAATGTCTTATTGTTATATATTATCAACCCAAAGATAAGTTATGATTAAATAAAATATGAAGGAGTAGATGACAGAATTGGACAGGTGGTCTTATCTTTGTGGCAGATACTAGTTTTGATCCCCAAATCTCCTTTAATAGTCTCTTTTTTTCTTTAGCAATAGAACCTAAGATTTTGTCTAAACACATACCTAATGGAAAAAGACTACAATTACTCAGATTGTCTTGAAGCATAATATAGATTTGTGTCTAAGTTCTGGTTAACAAGATATAATTAAAAGTATTATTTTCAACTAAAAAGAAAGCTCTTTTAAAGGGAATCACATGCCATTCTTTGGCGTACCTTCCATGGTATTGTCTGGAGTTAATATACAATTGGAGAGTTCAAATTGTCAGCTTGAACATGATATGGCATGCAGAATGACATACTACATACTGCTACATACATACATACATACATACATACTGCTACATAGCTTCCATACTAGTTCTAGAGTATGAGACTGTACCTAATCTAGTTTTACTAAGGTGTGGGGGAACAGCTTATGGGACTTTTGGAAAACTGAGCTGAGTTTAAAAATGTAGTTAAATAGAAGAATATTTCAGAGAAAGTAAACTCCATTTATTATTTGTTCAAAATATAAATAATAAAGTACTATATTTATATAATGGCAATCAAAGTTGTAGGATCATGAATAAATAAGAGAGAAGTTATTGAATCATAAATATATGAGTGAAACAAGTTGTAAATAAACTGTTTACTATAGCAGGTTATAAAACAAATAGAAAATAGAGATGTGACTAAGACAGGTTATTATTCCAACACTCTTCCTCTTTTCTCTTGACCATGAGAAGTCATCAAGCATATTAATCACACACTTTTTTTTCTCTTTTTGGTAAATGGTAAAATTATACTTCTCTGCTGTACTCTAATTTAATGTGGTCAAATAACTTTCTTTGGCATATAGAATGTAAATTTTGAGAACCAGAAAGAGATTAACCATCAATGCCTCCACATACACCCTTTCTCTACATGACTATCTCTGATACCTATTAATGTTTGAATGTAGGAATTTTGGGGTTTGGAGTAATAGTATCATTTACTAAAGTGTTAGCAATGTCATTTAAATTTTTCTGGTAGATGGAATCCTGGTTTTAATTTGGGGAGATTACGTACCCATGATGAAATAGCTTTAGTCTTCCTTAAAGCTAGCTATTGTCAACTAACTAAATATTGATTGTAGGTCATAAAAGGAATTTGGTCTAATTTCTAGGAAGACTATATATAGAGAAGTGACATAACTAGACAGGCCATTTCTGCCTTTTCTTCTTTTTGTCTTGGAATTCAGGAAATGATCATTGACATTCAGAGTACAATCTTGAACTATGAAACAAAACAATAAAGACAACAAATAAACATGCAGCAAACAAAAACCCAGTGATTCCACACTTTTAGGCATTTATTCCAGAAAAATGAAAACTTATGTTCACAAAATTATCTCTACATTAATGTTCATAATCTTTTTATTTATAATAAGCATATACCATAAACCATCTAGAAGTCTTCTAACAAGTGACTGTCAAGACATTATTTAGTATATTTAAACCATGGCTACTACTCAGTAATAAATTACATATAAATTCTTGATTAACAATATATGTAACAACCTAAATGAATCTCTGGTGCGTTACACTATTATCAAACCCAAAATTATATTATTTCAGTTATAAAACACTCTTGAAATGACAAAATTAAATCCACTGATAATACATTAGTGGTTGCAACTAGTGCTGATGAAATGTTTTTAACTGCTATCACAGTCAATAGTACAGTGTGCGTTAGACTGAGAAAAAATAAATAAAGGTACACAGAATATCTTTATTATATGGGTTGGAGATCCATCTGGCAGTGTTCAGAATTTAGCCCTGGCTCTGTGTACAGGCATCACTTCTGGCAATGCCCATGGGAACATATGTGGTATTAGGAATCAGACTGGGGACTGTAACATGAAAGGAAAATACATTAACTCCTGTATAATCTCTTCTAATTCTATTACTTTTTATTTCTCGTGAAACTTCAATTATCTAAAGATAATTCTAAATTAAAAAAATTAAAGTATAAAATTAAAAACAGTCAAAAATTCCAAAGATTATCAGGGAATTGTATCAAAGTAAGTTTGGGAGCTCAAGGTTTGATCTTCAGCATTGCATGGTTACCACATGTCTCACTTTAGGTAGCGATCCCTTCTGAAGATTTTTAGACAAACTGTAAAGATGATCTTTAAGGCTTGAATCTTGATATATGTATCAATAAAATGTATATGTGTGTACATATGAATATATTTAATCTCTCCAGATAAATGTAATATTCAGTTAGACCTAAAGAGACATACTAGCCAGTGGCACCCTTTTGATCCTAGGGATTAGTCTAAGATTATAGAAATAACCTATTTTCAACTGCAAAAAAGGTTATATATTCAGACTATTATGGGAAATAGAGGAAACTTTCAATCAAAGTTACCAGAGTTGCAATAGTTATCATGTGAGTTTTATTGCCTTTACACCAAAAGCACCAAAAGATAGAGTCTGCCAGTTCTTTACCCAATCTCTACTTAGATAAATGGGTACTTTGGTTCTAATATTTTGTGTGATGAAAGAATCCTATTCAAAACTCCTATTAGATGTCTGTGTGGGCAAGGCACATGTTTATTTTACCTGACTTCTGCTAATCACACAAAAATCATGGGACAATGATATCAGGAAACAAGAGAGGGTGAAGTGAAGGAGCCTGATCACCCATGTGCCAGGAAATAGAATAAAAATATCATCAGGTTAGGTATACCTTCTATGGCTCCACTTGAAAGAGGTGAGAGGGAGAGACAGAAAGAAGAAAGGAGGTAGAGAGAGAGAGAAGGAGAAAGAGAGAGAGCGAGAGAGAGAGAGAGAGAGAGAGAGAGAGAGAGAGAGAGAGAGAACCTGATTTTGATTAAAAGGACTCCTCCTCTAAGAGTGGGAGAAGTGAAAAGCTGATGATAAGAGCTGGGAGGGGTAAAGAGGGTCAGCTGATGAAGGATCCTCAGAGCAGAGGGGAAATTTGCAGAGCCCTCTGAAAAGCCCTAGGAGGAAAGCAAAGGATTTTGAGGTCAGCTCAGTGTTAATTAGAAAAGGACTAAGAATCAGCAGACAAAGAGCCAAAGAACAGCTCGTTATGTAAATGCCCTTGTCATTTCCTTTTTTCCTGTCTGGGCCAGCAGAATAGCTGGTGTAATGGTTTTCAATCTTAGCAGCTTTTTTTTTAGCATCACCTGAGAGACTATAAAACTATTGTACTAAAGGGGTTGAAGAGATAGCATATCAGAGGTCCTGAGTTTGATCCCTTACACTATAAAGCCCCTTGCACTATAAGCGAAGTGGATTAATTAATTCATATTATTGCCCAGATCTTATCGCCAGACATCTGAGATCTATCAGAAACTAAAATTTCTGTTACAGTAACTTCTAAGAGATGGGGTGGAATATCCCATTATGAGGTCCTTTAGTTCTCCCAAATGGATAGCAGTCAAGGCTTGCTTTCCAGATCAAGCCACTAGTCCCTGTAACTTCTCTGTTCTAAGAATAAATATATGATAGCAAAAGACACAGGCAAACTGGAGAGATTACAAAATAAGTTGGTGAGTGCAAGAAAAACATGGCAAATGAAAGTCATACACTAAGAGGACAGAGGATCTCCTAGAGGCTTTAGGGCTTATTCTGCATGTGCACAGGGAATGAGTTATTAGTGAATGACAACAGGGCTTTATCATAGATGGAAGATCCCTTTTAGTAAAGGAGAAAGTAAACATTACTTAGAACAAATCTCATATCATACCTTAATGTTTACAAAGGAGACAGGGAGAAAGGCCAGGAAAGAACAGATTTCCCGGGGGAGGAAATTGCAATGCTAACAAGTAATCTGGATCAAGTCAGAACATGTTTTAGCAAAAAGAAAATCAGAGGGAAGAGGAAACTCTAATGATAAGATAGTATTTTACAGAGCAAAAATCTTTACTAGATTGATTTTAGACTCTTTCAAAGCAATGACTGTAGTCAAATGGAATGATCAGAAGTGGTATGAATAAGTACTATCTTGTACAGGTATTGATGCTATAGATTTTTCCTAAATTTAGAATAAATATTGTGAAATTAGGAACAGATTTAAATTCCATAAGGACAAGGATAGGTAAATCATGACACATTACATAATATAACATAACATGGAATAGTATGCAATCTTTAAAAATGATGCAAATGACAAATAGAATAGGCTGGACCAAAAATCTATGGTCCACTGTAAAATTGATTAATTAGAAAATACTTACAGATTAATTATAATTTATGTGTTTAAAACTGTGAAAATAAGTACTATTTTCAATTTTCATTTCTGAACTTTCTTCAATGAATATGTATATATATCTTTTGTTTTGTTTTGAGGGTCACACCTGACATCACTCAGGGGTTACTCCTGGCCCTATGCTCAGAAATCGCTCCTGGAAGGCTTGGGGGACCATATGGAATTCTGGTATTCAAACTGATGACCTTCTGCATGGGAGGTAAACGCCTTACCTATACTATCTCTCTGGCCCCGACTATGTATATTTTAATAATCATAATTAAAAGAAAATGTTCATTAAAGTTTTTTAGTTCTTTTTTTCATGTTTTATTTTCACTTATTTTGGAAAGCAAGGAGACTTAGGTCACACCACTGTTGTCAGAGGCTAGTCCTACCTCTGGGGTGGAGAGTGGCCCTTTTAGTGCTCAGGTAACCATATACAATACTAGGGATCAAAACAGGGTTAGACAAAATAACTTCTTGTAAGTACTTTTCTTCTATATTATATTTCATTCTCCTCCCTTGTCTTTTTGTTTTTGTTTTGGGCACAAATGCATGGGGGTTACTCCTGACTCTATACTCAGGAATTTACTCCTGGTGGTGCTCAGGGCACAAAATGGAATGCCAGTGATCAATCCTGGGTAATCTGAATGCAAGACAAGAGGCTTATCTCTACAGCCTCCTATACTATATCTCTAGTCCTATGTACTATATCTCCAGACCTCCTTGTATTATATATATGTATATATATATTACCTATATTTTCAGATAATTGTTGTAAACACTGTTGCAACATTCTTGAGATGCTTAAAGTCATCAGTACTTGCATATGACACTAGTCTCAATAGGCTCTGTTCTATGGTCTGGGTGTACAGTAAGCTACACCATTCAGATTTTTATAATTTTGCTTTATAATTCTCTTAACAGTGAAGTTTCCCAATTATGCATTTCTCAAAAAGTATACTATGGTTATGGGGACACATGACTACCTCAGTTTCTAAGCTACTTACCAACTTCTTAAGCTCAAACCTTTTGTTTGTTTCTCGCGGTTTATTGCCAAGTGCTGACTTTGTCAAGATTTGATTATGTAATTTCTGAATAATATATCCTCTTTCTAAAGACATTCATAGGAACTCTAAGAAGGTCTCCTGTGATACTCTGAGCATTAAGCGGACACTTTTTAATGTGTTTCTTTTTCTTTCCCATAGAGTTTGTGTTGGTTTTCTGATGATGAATAACAATTGAATACTGACTTTCTGGATTAGATAATATCTATTTATTATTGTCTGGCATATTAGTGGGTAGGAGAGCAGGTGTAAGTAAATAGGTCAGTCTTTCAAAACTGAAAGCAGGGTTGACTGTGATTATAGGTTCTTCTGAGACTCATATGGTTCCCTTCCAAGTTCAGTGGTTTTTGACTGATGTCTGTTTTTGTGGCTCTGTGCTGCTTCACCTACATTCTTGTTATTTAATGACTGGGACTCACTCTGTGTCTGTAGGTCAACCTGAGGTTCTTTAGCCATATTGTGTCTCAAGATGTCAACTTCTTCAGGGTCAGTGGAATGTAGTCATTATTGCTTTGAGTTTCTTTTGGAGTCTAACTTGATTAGTTAGACTAATGGTCATGGGTCATATTCACCCATGGAAGCATTCTTCTGTTAGACTCAGTCAACTGTACAAGGAAGAGTTATAATGCATGGACTTTCTCCATTTTTCTTCACTTAAAGGAAAGTGATTATGTTATGCGTACATAGGGGATAAAACTCTTGGTGTCCATGTTATGAATTAGTATGCCAAAGCATTACAGTAGTCAATTTGTAATGCTCCTGTGATTGGCTAGAATTTTGTATATTAAAACTAAAATCATTAATAAAATCATAGACAATGTTAAATTAATTATACGTCATTTTGTGTAAATCATAACATCAGACTTTTTAAAATATTTACTGGAAGAATTTCCAAGAATGAGAGATGAACTACTTAATAAAAGTACAATTTGAAATAATTATCTCTAGTGATTTAAATTTTTTTCACACTAAAAAGTTATTGGTTCTGGAGAGATAATATAATGATTAGAACTCTTGCCTTCTCTGTGGCTGACTCAGGTTCAATCCCTATCACCACATATAGTCCGCAGAGTACCTCTACCTGTAAACCCTGAGTACTTTAGAGGTGTGGTCCTGACAAAACACCCATGAAATAAACAAAATAATTAACCAAACTGTCTTAAAATTAACTCAGTGCTGAAAAGTATAGAAGGATACCTATGACTTCCAGCCTTTCTTTTGGCATAGTCAAGGTTTAACTATCAATAACAGTTTAACTATTTCTCACGGTGATTTAATTAAGAAAAATCAAAGAAACCAAAAAAGGGCCTTTTGTTTTGTTTCATTTTGTTTTGGTTTTTGGTTTTTGAGCCACACCCTGTGATGCTCAGGGGTTACTCCTGGGTATGTGCTCAGAAGTCGCTCCTGGCTTGGGGGACCATATGGGACGCTGGGGGATCGAACTGCGTCCTAGGCTAGTGCTGGCAAGGCAGGCACCTTACCTCTAGCATCACCACGCAGGCCCCAGGGCCTTTGTTTTTTAAAATTGGAAAGAGATCACATTAAATATTTCCTTTGAAACCAAAAAAAAAAAAAAAAACCCAGACATTTAAAAGTTAACAAGTCTTTTCAGAAGTACCAACTGAAATAGGTTGAAGGGTGTATGATATGTATTAAGGCTGGAGAGATGAGGTAATGAAAAAGAAAACATTTTCTGACTCTTTCTAGGGTTAAGCTGCTTTTCTTAACACATCCTATGTTAAGAAACTGCTGCTGGGAAAGAACTTTAAAATTGAGTCTGCTCTCTCATCTCCAGCCAAATAGCACTCTGGAATTTCCAAACCAACCTAGAGAACAACAACAATCACTGGCATTTTTATAGCATTTCCTATATGTCAGGTGTTGTACTGAGCTCTTTTTATGCAGTAATTCATTTAGTCTTTCTAACAAGTGCATTATTATTACAGCAGCAACTTCTACTAGAGCCATTGTTTGGGTGGAATTTGCATATTTTCCCTATACCCACTTGGATTCTGTCCAATTTCCTTCCACATCCTATGGATGTACACATTAGATTCATTAGCATGTCTAAATAGTCCCAGTCTGAGTGTGTGTGTGTGTGTGTGTGTGTGTGTGTGTGTGTGTGTAGGCACCTGCAATCATTTCTTTAAT
>PVKC010014773.1:0-21923 GCA_004027635.1 Crocidura indochinensis | reverse complement strand
GTAACCCCTGAGCGTCAACGGGGTGCTCCCCCCAAAAAAAAGGGTAAATAGCCTTTAATCATCTCTTCAGAAACTGCCAATTCCTCAGCGATTTTAGACTAACATAATAAACAAGATATTTATTTAAAAACCTAACTTGCATTGCAAAACCAAAGTAAAGCTAAAACGAATAGTACATATTAAGGAGAAAAGGACATAAGACAGTATAGAGAGAGGAAGAGAAGGAAGGCATCGTATTGAACATACTCCAAGGATAAGTGTAACAGAATATATACTTTCACACGTCACTAAAAAGGATGTGAATGTACTGTAACGTTGACTCTTCTTTATTATGGACTTGGAAAGAAATTGTTTCACATGAAAACGGTTGGACTTGATCTGAAAAATATTAAAGATATCCGAATATTATGCAATTAACCTATTTTCTTTGCAAAGTTCAAACAGTTCTGTCTCAACTACTCAGCTATAACATACAAAAGTGTGTCATATTATCTTAGATTTACTATTTTCATGTTACTTTGTGGTGCACATATAACTAACTATACATGCATAGCCCAAATGCATTTTAAATTGCCTTAATTTAATCGAATATGACTTATTTTGTTTGGAGGCCACACCTGGCAGAGATACTGGCTCTGGACTTGGGGGATCATTTATGAGAGGCTTGGGGAATCATATGAGATGCTGGGGTTGAACCTGACCTGGATTGGCTATGTGTAAGGCAAGAACTCTGCCCACTTTACTATCACTGTAGAATCAAGGTATGTGATATTTAAGGACAATTAACAACTCAGGAAATCCGTCAAAGGCCAAATAAACTGTATTTTATACTGTACAAAAGAAAATTTACATTCTTAATGGAACTAGATACATCTACAGAAAATTACACATCTCTCAAGAAACACAATATTTAACATCTTAGATATTTTTCTGCATCGCAGATTGTATTTTATACATCTTTATTTACAATAACTTAAAATATGTCTCATCTCTGGCAGATATTTACATAGTCAACAATAACTACATTTCACATTTCAACAATCAACAGCATTAACCAGTTCAGTAAGACAGTTTATTATAATGGTTTACATGCACCAATAAACATGAGTTTAAGTTTTTTTTCTTCAGCTATGAAAAAAATGAAGATTTTCACTAGTGCTAGGTTTGAAAGGACACTGATCAATAGAGATCATAGTTTTTTCATGCCTAACTTATATTGATTTTCACCAGCACTATTTCTGAATAATTGGGAAGTTTAAACCAAGCTATAGGTTGATACTGGTTAAAATTAAAAGTGGAAAGGTAATCTTTACACCATATAAACTGTTTCACTTAACTAGTTAAACTGAATATAAAGCCAGTATATTTATTTTAATAAAAAAGATTCACTGTAAAGTAACTGATAAACATATTACAAATACTTTAAAATGACACATGGATCATACAGTATTAACTGTCATTCAGTTTGAGGATAAAACTTAAAAAAAAAACTTACATAAGTAATTGATAGAAAGTCAACCTCTTTCCAAATTAATTGATCAATAATTTGTTCCTTTTTAACCATTAATATGGAAAAGATACTTATAAAACCTGCTTGGAATATCAGATAAAATAGTTTACTCATATGTTTAAAAAATCAATAGTTTATTTTTATAGGTCTATAAATCTAAGCAGTATTTTAGCTTTTAACTTTTCTCCAAAAGAAATATACCATGATTATGTACATAAATTATGTAAACATACCTTTTCAGTCAACATTAAAGCCTATAGGAAATAATTGTCAGTGCCTATTTAAAAAGGTGCATTTCCAAAACTTCTTTTTTAATCCTACTTTTTTTTTAAGCCACCATATTATTCAAGATAGCAATTTCCACTAACCCCATATTCTTAATTTAGTACTGGTGAGCAGAACCCTTAATTTGAGTTACTTCCTTTTTTCTTTCTTTCTTTTTTTTTTTTTTTTTGTTTTGTTTTTTCGGGCCACACCCGTCTGATGCTCAGGGGTTACTCCTGGCTAAGCGCTCAGAACTTGCCCCTGACTTGGGGGGACTATATGGGACGCCGGGGGATCGATTTTAAAGAGGCTATTTTTTGGTTAATACTTTAAAATTTGTGTTTAGTTGATATTTTTTCTTTGGTGATGTTTGAGATGGGAAAACATTAAAATACAGATAGTTAAATTGTTATTAATTCTGTAGTTAGGGATAAACTGTCCAATTCATTGATCTTTCGGGAAAATAAAAAATTTCTTTGGGGTCGTAAAGATAGTACAGCAGGGTAGGGCAGTTGCCTTGCATGGAGCCAACCGAAGTTTGATCCTCAGAATCCCATATGGCTCCTGACTACCACCAGGAATAATTACCGAATGTAGAGCCATGGATTAACCCCTAAGCACTGCCTGCGTGGCCCAAACACCAAAAAAGTAAAAGAAATTCTAAAATGTATCAAATTAAAAAAAAATCCCATTTTATACTTTAAGCTGTATCTACTTTGAATGTGGGGGTCTAATTTGTAGAGGGGCTGGAAAGATAGCACAGCAGTAGGGCATTTGCCTTGCATGCTCCTGACCCAGGACTGACCCAGGTTTGATCCCTGGCATCCCATAGGTTCCCCCAGTCTGCCAGGAGCGATTTCTGAGTGCAGAGGCAGGAGCAGGCCCTGAATGCCCCAGGTGTGGCCCCCAAACAACAAAATTTGTAGAATGTAACAGCATGATAGCAGACACAAAATATATCTTAATCTGTAAACCATTTTCAAATTCAGAAGTAAAATCAAGAACTTTCATTTTTTGGGGGGGGGTCACACCCGACAGTGCTCAGGGGTTACTCCTGGCTCCATGCTCAGAAATTGCTCCTGGCAGGCACGGGGGACCATATGGGGCACCGGGATTCGAACCGATGACCTTTTGCATGAAAGGTAAACACCTTACCTCCATGCTATCTCCCGGGCCCCTGAACTTTCATTTTTATATACTATGCTCCCAAGTTATTTCACATAATTTCCAGCTTACCACTAACTTTTGTCCTGAACTGTTTGCTCTGTTACGAATTTCTTTCTTTCTTTTTTTTTTTTTGGTTTTTGGTTTTTGGGCCACACCCAGTGACGCTCAGGGGTTACTCCTGGCTATGTGCTCAGAAGTCGCTCCTGGCTTGGGGGACCATATGGGAAACCAGGGGATAGAACCGCAGTCCGTCCTAGGCTAGCGCAGGCAAGGCAGGCACCTTACCTCCAGTGCCACCACCTGGCCCCTCCTGTTACGAATTTCTCATCTGTCTAATAAAACCACACAAATTCTAAGAAAGAAAGCTTCCAAAGTTCTGTAGTTGTGTGGCTAGGGGAGGAGAAAGGTACCTGTATAAGCAATGGCTGGGTGATATAAGGCCTTGAAGTCATCAAATTTACAGGGTCATCAAAAACTTTAAATGCACAGTGATTGACTCATTAGTATTTCCTATGTATGTTCAGTGTCAGTATAACTAGGCACAAAGATAATACTAAATCTTGTTTGACATTATCAACATTGACCACCTTGGCAATAAAAATTATGCCAATCTGGTAGCACATGCTTTCTATTAGCACTGACTGTTAATTTCACACTGCAGTCCATATTCTTATAATATGGCAAATTTCTATTTCATTTTCTATCACTATCTAATTGATTTTCAAGTAACCTGTTAAAGTGTTACAAGGGCTGGAGTGATAGTACAGCAGTAGGGCATTTGCATTGCACATGGCTGACCTGGGACCAACCTGGGTTCAGTCCAATTTGAAAATTACTTTAAAAGATCTAGAAATATTGATCACTACTTATTTCATTAGGCAGATCTTTGCATTTTAATATATTCTCTGAAATAGAATCAACCAGAAAGTGACAGCATACAACTGATATGTGGCATAAAATAGTAAGGCCTAAGTTAGAAAAAGAAAAATTTATCCATCTCTGGTACAGGTACCTACATTTTCAACACTTTCGCAACTATTATTTTTCCATATTTAATACTTATATGCTCTGTTCATAGACTGAACAGAAGAAACTGCAAAAATGGGGAGCTACAGATCACATTAACCATATGAGCAGTGGGATATGAATATACATTAACATAGATAGGAATTTGATTTAGTTATACGCTTCTTAGTTGTGCGATTATTACCTTCTGTAGCCTTAGTTTCCTATATAGACAAGGGATAGGGTGTTGGAAAATTAGTTATATTATTTCTAGGGTTTCTTCAAGCATAAAATTTTGGCTATGACAGGCAAAAAATAATTGAGGGCAGGATTTCAAATTAGAAACATTTCTCCCTGGGTCCCAAGCATTTCAAAATATTTATACATATATATATATATATATATATATATATATATATCTTTGGGGTTTTCATACCCGGCAGCACTCAGGGGTTACTCCTGGCTTTACGCTCAGAAATCGCTGTTGGCAGGTTTGGCAGACCACATGGAATGCCAGGATTCAAACCACTGTCCTTCTGCATGCAAGGCAAATGCCTTACCTCCATGCTATCTCTTCGGATCCTACTTTTATATTTTAAAGTCTTGGTTTTCTTTTGTTTATTTATTTTAGGGCTACACCCAGCTGTGCTCAGGTGTTACTCCTGGTCCAACTGTGCTCAGGTGTTACTCCTGGCTCTGCACTCAAAAATCACTCCTGACAGGCTCAGGGACCATATGCAATGCCAGGGATCAAACCAGTGTCGGTCACATACAAGGCAAACACCCTGACCTAAAGTTGTACTTCTAAGTTAGCTTCTCACTTTAAATTTTACAGAATGTAAAACCTTACAATTTTCTTTCTAGTAACGTGATTCTAAGTTGATGTCACAGAGAAGAGTGATTTAAAATCATCAGGTATTTTTATATTTCTTAATCCAAATTGGCATGGATGCATCAACTTATTAAGACAGATATTGCCTGTCTTACTAGCATTCATAAGGATCAATGTCATTTCTTTTAACGGAAGTATTTAAAGGTCATGTAAGGACAAAATGTCCTTTGGAGGGCAATGTCTAGGGGACCATATAGTATTGAAATGAAGGCCATGTGCAAATTAAGTGTCCTAACTTTTTTGTTTGTATGTTTTGGGCCACACCTGGCATCGCTCAGGGGTTACTCCCTGGCTCTGCGCTCAGAAGTCACACCTTGCAGGCTCAGGGGGCCATATGGGATGCCGGGAACCGAACCCGGGTCCATTCCAGTTCAGCCACAAGCCTTACTACTGTGCTATCACTCTGGCACCCTTGTCTTAACTTCTAATTATCTCTGGTCCCTGGCATAGACTTTGAACAGATTTATGTCTAAAAACGTTAAAATACCCAAAAAAGCAATAATTAAAAATCTCTTAATAATGATATGATTATGGGGCCAGAGTGGTGGCGCAGGGCATAAGGCGTCTCTGCTTTGCGCGTTCTTGCCTAGAATGGATGTCGGTTTGATCCCCCAATGTCCCATATGGTCCCCCAAGCCTGGGGCGATTTCAGAGCACATAGCCAGGAGTAACCCTGAGCGTCAAATGGGTGTGGCCCCCAAAAAAGACATGATTTGCTGAGCAAATTTAACATAAAATTCATTCTAGACCCTAATTATAAAGATGGAATCAGATAAAACATCTTTTTTACTAGAGCCAAATCACATCATTTAAAATCATGGCACACAGGGTGATAGCTCAAAGGGCCACAATGCAATGCTGTGCATGTGGTCTTTGACGCCTGGTAGCATAGGGTAGGGCAGAACTGATGGCCCAATGAGTTCAGCACTGACCTTACAGGCCAGAGGCCTGCATGGCTGTACCAAGTACTGATCTTCTAAAGAGCGCTGACCCTCCCCAAGAACATTAAAGAACCAAACTGTTAAAGAGTTCTGAAACATTCATGGGTATGCATGTGTACAAATACCAATATATAAAATTCCTTAAACTGAAAATTCTACAAACTGCATTTTTGCTACTTTTTTTTTGTGGGGCAAGATTTCTGGGTCACCTGTGGGACCAGGTGGTGCTAGGATCAAATTTAGGCCTCTCATACATAGTATACAATAAGCTATTTCTCTGGCCATCAGGTATAACTTTTTTATTTGTTTTTTTGGGTTACACCCGGTGGCATTCAGGGGTTACTTCTGATTCTGAGCTCAGAAATTGCTCCTGGCAGTCTCAGGGGACCATGTGGGATGCCAGGGACTGAGCCACCTTCTGTCCTTTATTGGCCAAGGCAAAAGCCCTACCGATATGCTATCTCTCCGGCTCCACTTTTTCTTTGGGGATGGGGGCACACTGGCATGCTACTCATGGAACTCTTGGCAATGTTTGGTGGAACCATACTGGATGCTGGAATTAAAGCCATGTCAGCTGATGCAAGACAAGTACCCTATAACTGTACTATTGTGCTGGTCCCATAACTCATTTTCTTTTTTTGAGGGGAAGCCCACACTTGGTGGAGCTCAGTAGTTGCTCCTGGGCTCTCTGCTCAGAAATCACTCCTGGCTCCGGGGACCATGTAAGAGCCAGGAATCAAACCTGGGTCCATCCTGGGTCAGTCACGTGCAAAGCAAACTCCCTACCACTGTGCTACCACTCCAGCCCCGCATAACGCATTTCTAACAAACCAAATAAATAACATTTTGGGGGGATGGGGATGGCACTCAGGGAACTACATGGTGCAAAAGATTGATCCAGAGGTCTCACATGCAAAACATGTGTTCCATGAGCTGTCTCCTCAGGACATTATTATACTTTGGTATTTCTTTGTGCTTTAAGATCACTCCGGATTTAGATGCCAACAGAAGCACATCTTTCTGAATTAACCCTTCAGCTTCAAAATCAGATTTTCCTGACACAGTGGCTGACCTTTAGCTACAGATTAGCTGTCCAGTAAACACAATATTCTTTATATCTGAAACTTTGCTTTCTTAAATATTATAGACCTTTACATCTCATTTATTACAGCTCTTATTAAATTCTCATTATTCTTACATCCCTTAGTTAAAAGATCTAAAATATGTTTTTGTGATATATAAGTATGAATAAGATGCACATACATACTACAAATCAATAAACCTCTATTTAACCAACTCTTAGATTTATACCCAACTTTGGCAATGTTTTGAATACTAGGTTCAGGTTCTACTTTCTCATTTTCATGTAAGCTGAAAATGTTCCAAACCACAAAAATCAAACAAGGTTTTCATTATTCTTTTTTTTTTTTTTTTTTCTTTGGTTTTTGGGCCACACCCAGTGAAGCTCAGGGGTTACTCCTGGCTATGCGCTCAGAAGTCGCTCCTGGCTTGGGGGACCATATGGAACACCGGGGGATCGAACTGTGGTCCATACTACGCTAGCACAGGCAAGGCAGGCACCTTACCTCCAGCGCCACTGCCTGGCCCTGGTTTTCATTATTCTTATAATAATTCAAAAAGCAAGTTCTTTTTTTTAAACAAACAACTCTTAAAAATCAAAGAGTGGGAGAGATAATTTAGGTGTAAGCAAAAAAGAGGCATTTTTCTGGTTACTTTATTTATCAAAACCTATTGTAAATAACTGGAAAAGAAAATTTCACTCTGTTAATTAGAATACTTGCTTACTACAAAGTCAGTATATATAATTTTTCTTTAGCAATGATAAAGTTAAAATATCAATGGACAAAGCAACAGCTCTGACATTTTGTGGAAGGATAATATGTAGACATTATATATATATAGTCATAATATACAATGATTATCAAAAACCAATATATTCTCTTCTATTTTATTCAAGCATCAGTGCCTGAGATCCAATGGAGTTTTAATAAAATTTTATCCAACCATATCAGAACTGAATGTGTATTTTTTTTTTTTTTTTACTGATAATGCATTTTTGGTAAACTTTTAGCAGTTACCAAATGCTACTTACATACATTCAACATCTAGCTTACTGGCATGAATTTAAAGTCTTATAAAAATGAGAAACTTCTGCAGATAAATTGATTAGAAGGTACACAAACTGCATTACAATACACACAAAGGCAGTGTGGTCCTTACAGGAGAAATGAAATCAGTACCCCTGGTAGAAATGTTCTATAAAAATGTGTCACCTTGAAGCATCAGTGTTTTCAGCCAATTTATCTGTCCCTGATGTATTTCCTTGGAGTATATAATCTATCAGGACTTCAGGTTTCTTAATCCAAAATATCTGACTGAATTTAGGTACATCTAAAAAAGCAGCTTGAAAGGGTTTCTCCAATAGTCTGATAGCACAGAAAGTGGGTTGAGAAATCCCTCTCTTTACCTGAAGACGTACTTGTTCTACTTCAGTCATTAGCTCACAAAGAAAAATTAAAAAAAAAAAAATCTATCAAAATTCTCCATTCACACAATCCCACACAAAGCTAACAGAGACTGCCCCGTTCCCTCCCTCCACCCCCACCCCAGCACCAAAACAGCAATCATTCCTAAAATAGAGCATGCCCCTTGGATTCTCTGATTTGTTAGTTGTTCAGTCTTTAAGGACAGAAATGCCTTAAAGTCCTGGTGGGGAAGAGGGCGGGAAGACATTTAATAATGACTAAGAGCCATTGAGAAAGTGCGTCATCAATTGCACATCAAACATAAGCCCTGCCCTCTCTTAGAGGTGGCCACAATTTGATTCAAATGTCTCAGTAACTGAATACTTGTGTCCTTGACAAAGGAGATGGGGGGAAATAGAGCCACCCTCATTTTAATTAAAAGTGCAGCACTTGACCACCTTTCCCCAAGCTTCTCAAGAAAACGATCGCACAGACTCAGAGAAGTCCAAAAGTCATAGCAGAATCTCTTGAGGCACTCCTGGTTAAGAGAGAAAAAAAAATATGATCCAGTGATCTTCATAGTATATAGATTATGAGAACAAACCCGTTTTGTATTTTTTTTGTAAAGAAAGCCAAAGAATCATCTCATAGGGATCATAAACACCATTTCCTCTAGCATCTCCTCGTCTCACAGTGTTGAAATGGGACCGATCAGCCTACGATGGGATTGCACGTCACCCAAGGAGAAAGGAAGGTGTGGAAAATGCACACATTCTGTACTGCTTCACACACATTACAAGGAATAGGCCAAGAGAAGATAAAGGGGAGAAAAAGCCTTATTGCTGTTTCCATACAAAATACAGTATGAAGACATCTAAACTAAAACCAAATTTGATTACTATGACTAGTAGCATTTTCACAATGTGGGATGAAGTACTTTCCTGCACAATGAAATGTTCCATTTTAAAGGGAAGCAGAGAGATGAGAGTGGCTGTCAACACTACACCTGGGATATTAGCTGCATATTGAAACTCGGGGATCGAGACTGCTTGGTTAAGGGCGCTCCTGTGCTAAGGAGGTCTTTGCTCTCTCCAGTTTGCCCTAGTCTGTCTTCTTGCAGACTGATTGTTGAAAATCGATTAGCATTGGTAGCTGCTAAATTAGAAACTCCCTCAAGGCCAACCCCAATGCTGGTACTTGCTTGACTGCCATTGACGTAGTCAAATGATTTACTTGAGGAAGCACTGGCTGTCCGGATCAGATTATGGGTTTTTGGCACCACCTGGCCAGCAGGCAGGCTCAGGTGTTTCTTCATAGGTGTTAGCTCAGCTGAATCTACACTAAGGTCAGCTGGCTGCTGCACAAACTGCCTTCGAACTACCGATTCTTGAGGGCTTTCACTGGATTTGACGGCAGAAGTTTCTTTCTCCTTGGCTGACCGCCCGGTTGCTACTTTCCTTAAACTTGCCCTCTGGGAAGAAGCTGCTTTGGTCCCTACTGGCTGACTGCTCAGGGAAGCTCCTGATGAAAATCCTTCATCTGCATCATTCAGGTTAAGAGATTCTTCTCCATTTACACCCTCAGCACCTAAAAGACAAGTCAGATAGAATAAGAATAAGCAGTGGCTAAAAAGCAAGCAGCAGCTGTGAATAACAACTCAACTAGCCTCCTCTCCTGAGCACATTTCTTGTAATAGACGGGCAATGGCCTTTTAGTAGCAAGACTACCCTAAATAATCTAGAGAAGAAATAACCTACACAAAATTCTTACACAGAATGTTAACGCTCTTCTTTTTTTTTTTTTAGTTTTTCTCAACTTTAACAAAACTATTCACAAACAATATTAGCATGTTACCAATCATTAGGTACTTAAAACTAGGTAAATTTTGTTATCATAAATGTTGATGATACATACATTCATGTCAATTTCAGGTTACTAAGTGAAAAAGAAAAAACCAACAAGGGGCCGGAGAGGTTGGCGCCAGAGATAAGGCACCTGCCCTGCAAGCACTAGTCTAGGACAGATTGCAGTTCAATCCCCCGGCATCCCATACGGTTCCCCCAAGCCAGGGGTGATTTTTGAGCGCATAGTGAAGAGTAACCATGAGCGTCAAAAACCAAAAACAACAACAACAAAAAAACATCAGGTTTCCCCCTTAACCCACCATAAAATTGATGGTGCAAAAGTGATCTCCTGTCTTATTTCACTTATGAAGAATGGTACCCCAAACTCACTTTGAACTACACTAAGATTTTCTATTTATTCAACAGCATACTGCTTATAAATGACTTAAAAGTTAAATCCTTTTAACTTGAAACAAATTTTCTAACCCAAACTAAAAAATTCGACTTCAGGGCCAGAGCGGTGGCACAAGCAGTAGGGCATCTGCCTTGAACGACCACAGTTCAATCCCCTGGAGTCCCATATGATCCCCCAAGCCAAGAGCAATTTCTGAGCACATAGCCAGGAAAAACTCCTGAGTGTTACTGGGTATGGCCCAAAAACCAAAAACAAAACAAAAAAAGTATTCCACTTTGCTCTCAAAGACATAATCATATTGTCTTATGAACAAAAGTTAATCACTGCTTTCCATATCGATCAATGTGCAGAAAATTTGATTATCAAGGATAAGAAATCATCAGCTATTTAAAGCTTTTAGTATGATGTTTTTCTATAGCATTTTAAAACTTTCAGTGCTGAGATATATTATTGTCATAATTACAAAATATTACAATGTCTCATGATGACTGACATAGGAAACAGTATTATCTTGAAAATTCTAGAAAGGTTTTTATTTATCTACATTTTCCTCATTGAATATAAATTCAGCACTTAGAAAGGTAATACATAAAAAAACCTTTTTAAACAAAAAAGTAAAAAAAAAAGAAAGGTAAAGCATTTGTTTCTTCTAAAAACCAATAGTGATCTGCTACTGCACTATGTTTCCTTTAATCTGAATTTGCATACATATATCCATATTCCAATTGGGTAAAATGGTAAGAATTCTGAAAAAATATGTCTGAGATGCAGGTTACATAAATAAAATACTTAAATACATTACTTAACATAATACTAGAAAAATGATTTTTCAGATTAATTATTTTGCTCCCTCCAAAGAAGAAAATAGGCTATTTTTACAGCAAAAAAGGCCATCTTGTATTATATCCAGCAGTTTAAATTTCAACAGTCATGCAAAGCCATATGAAAGTGCAGCTGACACTTCTCTCAAACTCCTTCAAAAGCATGTTATATAAATTTTAAACAAAAACTGTATATTAATACATCATCTTATTAGCAAATTCATTTAGTATAGTATAGTAACTCCAAAAATGACCGAAAGATAGTTACTAGTTTAGAGCTCATAGCAAGAAAATAAAAATTGGATGTATCACTGAATTTATATCTAATTAGGAAAGAAGACTGAGAGAGTGCTAGTATGAGAATCTTGCCACATGCAGACTTGATGCTAAACAATATGGTCATAAAAGAGATGATGATAACATAAAGGATACCGTGCAGAATATATCAATAGTTTATATAGTAAGAATTGCTGTTTCAGTGTGATGGAACACTAACTATACTTATCTTAGATGTTGTCCTCAGAAATCACTCCTGGAAGGCTCAGGGGACCATATGGGATGCCAGGATTCAAACCACATTCCTTCTGCATTCAAGGCAAATGTCCTACCTCCATGCTATCTCTCTGCCTCATAGCTCTCTGGTTAAATAATTTGCTTTCTTTAAAAAAATTCATGAAATGAATAAAGCAACTATCTTTCACAATATTCTTCCTTTCTAATTTTCTCCCTATGAAAAACAATACTATATCAGGGCCGGATCAATGGCACAGCAGTAGGGCATTTGCCTTGCACACAGCTGACCTAGGATGGACCACAGTTTGATCCTTTGGCGTCCCATATGGTCCCTCCCCCAAGGCAGGAGCGACTTCTGAGCGCATAGCCAGGAGTAATCCCTGAGCATCACCAGGTATGGCCCCACCAAAAAAAAAAAACAAAAACAAAAAACAGGGGCTGGAGAGATAACATGGAGGTAAGGCGTCTGCCTTTTATGCAGAAAGTCATAGGTTCAAATCCCGGCATTCCATATGGTCCCCTGAGCCTGCCAGCAGCAATTTCTGAGCATGGAGCCAGGAGTGACCCTGAGCTCTGCCGGGTGTGACCCAAAAACAAAAACAACAACAAAAACAAAACAAAAAAGCAAACTCAATACTCCTGACATACAAGGAATTTTAATGTATTTTTCTATTAATATCTGCATTTTACAAATGAATTTAGTTTCAATTAGTAATGATTTAAACCTATACCTAATCTAGATTAAAAGTTTTACATATTTTGGGGGGTTTTGAGTCATACCCAGCAGTGCTCAGTGCTTACTTCTGATTCTGTACTGAGTCAATCCAAGCAGTGCTTGGAGGACCATGTGATGCAGAGGATCGAACCCAAGTTTACTTTGGCAATGCAAGCACCCTACCACTATACTATCATTCCAGTCCCAGCAAATTGATTGAGACATTTCAGATAGACTAAGCAAAGTCATTCCTCTCTCCTATACCATCCCACCTTCATAAGATAAAATCTTTACCAGCTATATCAAACATTAAAATAGGCAAGTTTAACAACTGATAGGCCATAAAAAGGAATTATTATTTTGATTCTTTAATTGTTTTGGTCCTTTATGAGTGCATGGCTTTTGACATATTGGAAGAAACGTTTCAACTTAATACCATACTTTATCAAGAGTACCACGTTTGTAATATAGTATTAACATTGGGCACAAGTACTCTAATGTTCTATCAATGGTAGTACATATACAATAAGCAGTTTATTTAGTCATCAAGATAATTGAGAAATAGATTGTTCAATTTAGGCCAACTTTAAGTTTGATCCAGTTCCTATACTTTTTTGGGGACTAGGGTGCATATCCAATGATGTGGTTATTCCTGACTATATTCAGGTGCTCAGAAACTATGTGGATCAAACCCAGGTCAGCTGAGTATAAGGCAAATGCCCTACCTGCTGTATTATTGCTCTGGCCCTCTACTTATGCTCTTCTATTGATAAATGTGACTCACAAAAACAACAAAGAGGGGGCCCGGGAGATAGCATGGAGGTAAAGCATTTGCCTTTCATGCAAAAGGTCATCGGTTCGAATCCCGGGGCCCCATATGGTCCCCCTTGCCTGCCAGGAGCAATTTCTGAGCATGGAGCCAGGAGTAACCCCTGAGCACTGCCGGGTGTGACCCAAAAAAAAAGCCAAAAAAAAAAAAAAAAAAAGAACAACAAAGAGATACAGAACTCTAAATGCTGAGCCTTTCACAGTCACTTAAACAAGAATCTCCTTAAAGCAGCACAAACCTCTTTCAGTCCCTCAAATCATGCGCATGCAATGCCTTTAAATGAAGGTTAATTTGGACAGAGGGGCAAGGGAACAGAGGATACGTTAAGATTTTTACTGAGCATGCTCAAATTTCTGACGCATCAAAGAGCAAGACACTTCCGTATGGTGGAGGGCAACTGATTCGTGTATGTATGATCTTTAAAATATGTAAAAACATGTAACCTGTTTTTAAATTACCTACTATCTTCATAAATCAGTGTTTCCAAGGGAAGAGTACATTAAGTTATTAATGAAAAGTCTTGGTATGATTCTCTCTTTCACAAAGTCAACTTAATATTCATGACATGTTAAACGCCAACAAATACTTCCCAATCAGAGAGAAATATCCTTTTGTGTAGAGTAATGGTGGGATGGAGAGGGAGTACGTAGAGGGAAAACAAATCTCAACTTGAAATACCTACATTGTAGAAATAAAGAGCTGCTAAAATATACTTGATTCCTAAGTAATATATTTAAGTTTCTTGGGAGCTACAGAAGGTAACTGTTATTTACAATAAATAAAAAATGATTAAATGTAGTGTGCCCAGAACACACTTATAGAGGAAAGATAATTGCTGTTCACTGGACTAGAAAGTTTTACATAACCATCGATACTGGTTTACTCTGTCAGAGACTAAGAAATTCTTGTTAACTGACCATCTTGAAATAAGAGCTAAAATGGTTGGCTCCACTTTACCCCTATTTTTCAAAGATATTAATGTTTTCAATCTCTACACATTTAATTTTAGAGAATTATATAAATGAAGTCAAATTCAAGTAGGGCTCATGTCCACCGGGTGCATTTTCCCTTTCCTGATGCTGGAACAAACATGCTCAGTAAGGAAAACACTCCAAGCACTTGCAGATCTTTTGGAGACAGGCTTCTGTCTTATTCATAGCCATGCCAAGCTGTTGGTCCATTACACGAGGATGCAGACTCCAGGCTAGCACAAACGATAACTAAAGATTGTACCTGACCTGGTGCTAGGCAAATGGGAAGGTTTGCTTTGCAAGAGGAGCTAATAGACCCGGGGGTACTGGAAACACACACTAGCATGGAAAGATGCTCTGCTGGGGGACAGAGAGCCAGGATCCTTCTCCAGCAACTGCCTCACTGCCTTCTGCCTCCTCATCTCTGTCCTACCCTCTGTTGTGGCTGCTGCTGAGTTGGGCTCCGGTGAGCCAGGCTCAGGGGTCCTGCGCACCAGCACCTCCCCCTCTTGCACACGTTTGATCCCTAGGTCAGTGGAGCCGTGTTGGACCGGGGAGCCAGGAATACTCGAGTCAGCCTCGTTTGAGAAGTCAAAGCCATCTGGGATTCAACATATAACATTTTAGTGCTTTTGAGCTGCTCTATTTTTCTCTGAGCACTCTGACCCAGGCAGATTAGAGAATGTATATATGGACATGATATAAAAACACAAACACTGTTTATAGAGTTGTATGTGTGTGCACAGCATGCACACACATAAGGCAGCAGATGAACAATGTGAGGTTTGCAAATGAATAGGACAAAAAAATAGTGATTGTTAAAATGGTAATTAATATATCGTAGGCAAGACAACTCAGTCATCCAAGTTTGCTAATGAAATACTGCTGGATTCAGCAATTAGAAAGTAAAGATAGAAATCTGGAAATCATGACCAATTTTTAGTAAATAATTTGTATTATATTTTTAGTGGAGTTAGTTAAGTAAATTTCTCCCACAATGCTCATACATGTACCGTATTTTCCTAATCTGGTAAAGAAATGTCTACTACAAAAGAAGAAACCCTCCCAAATTTATCTTATTTTCTGTTTTAATATTCAGAGTAGTACTCTGATGTCTACTTTCTTTAAAAATTCATATGTATGCATATATATCAGCCATTAAAACCACAGATGTAGTGTTAGCTTTTAGAAACAAAGCAATTTTACTTTATATTAAGTGCTATACATAAGATATTCATAAAGTTAGTTTAAAAAACTGTGATAAATGTGTCTTTGAGTGGGCTAGAGGGATTTTGTACCTACCTTCTCTCCTCCATCTGTGGCGACGGATGGAAGCTGTTGTAATTGCAGTCCGAGAGATCCTCGGTACTGTTGGGGTGACTTCCACTTTAAGTACTTTCTGGCCTTCTTGTGAAGAATCCGGAGCATCAAATGGTAATGAATTTTTCATGGCATTAGCAACCTAGAATGATAATAGAAGACTATATAGTTACAAAAAATATGTACTTTATGGTTATTGTTTTTTCAACTTTTTAAAATATGTATTCAAAAGTTATTCTATAAAATATAAACACCAAAAAAAAAAAAAAGGAATTGTTCAATATTTGAATCCAAATATTCAAAGCTGGGTAGGAGAGATTAGCATGTAGGACAGATAGATTAGATGCAATAGGCTTGATACATGGTTCCTTGAATATTGGCCTGAGAGTAACCTGAGCACTGTCAGATACAGCCAAAGAAAAATTTTAAGTAATTTTCTGATTTTTCAGATAAATGGCATGTAAATTTCAACCTCTAATTTTGTTTGTTTGTTTTATTTTTGGGTCATACCTGGCAGCGCTCAGGGGTTACTCCTGGCTCTACGCTCAGAAATCGCCCCTGGCAGGTATGGGGAACCATAAGGGATACGGGGATTCAAACTACCATCGTTCTGCATGCACAGCAAATGCCTTACCTCCATGCTAATTCTATGGCCCCTCAACCTCTAATTTTTTTGTTTTTGTTTTGGGCCACACCTGGCAGTGCTCAGGGGCCGTTTTGGGAAGCCAGGATCGAACCCAGGTGGGCCATGTACAAGGCAAGAGCTCTAACCGCTGTGTTATTGCTCCGGTCCAATTTTTTTTCCTGAACACTTCTGGCATTTTGTCCCACCACTTTCTGCTAGGACTGTTAAGCTCTTTTGGCCCCTATACTTTCCCCTTTCAATAGAACTCCTTCCCCTCTCTCTCATTCATTCTTTTTTCTTTCTGTGGAGCTCAGGGGCTTCTCCTGGCTCTCATTTAGAAATCCATCCTGGCTGGTTGGAGGACCATATGAAATGCCAGGGAGCAAACCTGGTTTGGCCAGATACAAGCACCTTACTCACTGTACTTTTACTATGGCCCCTCAGTAAAATTTGGTTACTCAACTCATGTGATTGCATACACACTCCACAAATCCAAAACTTGACTGTTTAGAATTTAGATGTCTGTATGTTTTTAGAATTTAGATGTTCATAAAATTCAGGTGCTGAAGTGAGAGTACAGTGGGCAGGATGTTTGCTGCCACCATCTGATATGGCTCCAAAACAGAACAAACAGTTATTTATTTATTTATTTATTTATTTTGGTTTTTGGGCCACACCCAGTGAACGCTCAGGGGTTACTCCTGACTATTCGCTCAGAAGTCGCTCCTGGCTTGGGGACCCATATGGGAATCCGGGGGATCGAACCATGGTCCGTCCTATGCTAGAGCAGGCAAGGCAGGCACCTTACCTCCAGCACCACCGCCCGGCCCCCAAATATTTATTTTTGCACCCTCACTTAAACATAGAAAAACCTCCCTTCTCTCAAAATTTGGCACTTATCACTTATTTCTTCTCTAAAATGTTTTTAAAGTTATTCTTTAATTTATCTGAACTATACATATATATATATAAATTTTTTTTTTTGGTTTTTGGGCCACACCCATTTGATGCTCAGTGGTTACTCCTGGCTATGCACTCAGAAATCGCTCCTGGCTTGGGGGGACCATATGGGACACCGGGGGATCGAACCGAGGTCTGTCCTACGCTTCTGCTTGCAAGGCAGACACCTTACCTCTAGCGCCACCTTCCCGGCCCCTATCTGAACTATATTTTGATAGGTGGTAGGATATGATCAATTTTTACATCGATGTTTTGGATTGCCTCCTAAAATACATACTAAATTTTAATTTGTTATGCTTCTTTCAGACATATACTTATTTAATAAAGTAAAAAGAGGCCGGAGCAGGGCCGGGTGGATAGCATGGAGGTAAGGCGTTTGCCTTTCATGCAAAAGGTCATCGGTTTGAATCCCGGTGCCCCATATGGTCTCCCGTGCCTGCCAGGAGCAATTTCTGAGCATGGAGCCAGGAGTAATCCTTGAGCACTGCCGGGTGTGACCCAAAAACCAAAAAAAAAAAAAAAGAGGCCGGAGCAATAGCATAGGAGTAGAGCATTTGCCTTGCACACGGCTGACCTGAGATGGACCCAAGTTCGAGATTCTAGGTATCCCATATGGTCCTAAGCCAGCCAGGAGCAATTTCTGAGCACAGAGCCAGGAGTAGTCCCTGAATGTAACCAGGTATGGCCCAAAAACCACACACCCCCCCTCCACAAAAAAGTAAATATAAGGGATAGAGAGATAGTACAACATGCAGGGAGTTTGCTTTGTATATGGCTGACAGGTTCAAGTTTAATCCCTAGTATCGCAAATGGTTCCTTGAGCACCATCAGTAGTGATAGTGAGCATCGCCAGATATGACCAAAAAATAAAACGACTATTACAAAATTTTGAATAAATAAGAATAAAGAATAAATAGAATAGCTTACCAACAGTGGTTGAGAAAAGAGTTCAAGCTGAGCTCTGTAAATGATGTCATCAAGGACTTCCTGGCCCAGGTCCCATTGTCCATTATACCTATGGAAAAGTAGATAATAATAACATCTTTACTCTTCAACAACTATCATTTTATTATTCCAAGTACACTATTTTAATTTTGAAACAAGATTTTCACATCAATTTTTTCTTTCTTTTTTCTTGGCCATACCCAGTGGTGCTTAGGGATTACTCCTGGCTCTGTGCACAAAAATTGCTCCTGGCAAGCTCAGGGGACAATAGGGGGTGCTGGGGATTCAACTTGAGTCCATCCCGGGTCAACTGCTTAAAAGGCAAGTGCCCTACTGCAGTGCTTTCGCTCCAGCCCCTCACATAAACTTTTGCTTCCATTTAATCATAATATTCTATTCTTGCTTGCAAGACAAAAGCGAATTTCAAATACTTATATTTAAAAGTTTCGGGGGCTTGAGCAATAGCACAGCACTAGGGTGTTTGTCTTATATACAACCTACCTGGGATGAACTGGGTTCTATTCACAGCATTCCATATGGTTTCCCAAGCCTGCCTAGGGTGATTTTTGAGCGTAGAACCAGGAGATACCTCTGGTGTGGCCCCAAAACCAAATAAATAAATAAATAATTTTAAAAAATAATAAAAGGTTGGGCCCGGGAGATAGCATGG
This sequence comes from Crocidura indochinensis, assembly GCA_004027635.1. Lineage (NCBI taxonomy): Eukaryota > Metazoa > Chordata > Mammalia > Eulipotyphla > Soricidae > Crocidura > Crocidura indochinensis. The sequence continues at coordinate 3,030 of PVKC010014773.1, read as the reverse complement.
AGGTAAGGGGTTTGCCTTTCATGCAAAAGGTCATCAGTTCGAATCCCGGTGCCCCATATGGTCCCCCGTGCCTGCCAGGAGCAATTTCTGAGCATGGAGCCAGGATTAACCCCTGAGCACTGCCGGGTGTGACCCAAAAACCAAAAAATAAAATAAATAAATAAAGATTGGGTGCAAAACTTTATTTGGGGGGCCGGGTGGTGGCGCTGGAGATAAGGTGCCTGCGCTAACCTAGGACGGACCGCGGTTCGATCCCCCGGTTCCCCATATGGTCCCCCGTGCCTGCCAGGAGCGACTTCTGAGCGAATAGCCAGGAGTAACCACTGAGCGTCACCGGGTGTGACCCAAAAACAAAACAAACAAACAAACAAACAAAAATAATAAAAGGTTCTAGATCTGGACCAGAGCAATAGTATGGCAAGTTAGAGTATGGCTTGCCTTGTACATGGTCAACTCATGTTTGATCCCTAAATCCCATATGATCCCATATGGTCCCTCAAATCCTGCCAGGAGAGACCCATGAGCATAGAGATAGGAGTAAGTCCTGAGCATAGTCAGGTATGGCCCCAAAACTAAAAAAAAAAAATTGTTTACTGATATTGCTTCATAGAAATTTGTTTTTACCGTGTTGAAATTTAGAGTAATCTACATAATGCATATATTTTTTCTCTAAAATCTATGTAATATATAATCTATATAGTGTATCAATGAAAGTATGGGTTATTAGCCATGCAGAAAGACAGTAGTTTATTTTTTAAAATATGGTACTTTCTAGATTCCAACTTTAGGTAAGTTTTTTTTTTTTTTTTTTTGGTTTTTGGGTCACACCCGGCAGTGCTCAGGGGTTACTCCATGCTCCATGCTCAGAAATTGCTCCTGGCAGGCACGGGGGACCATATGGGGCACCAGGATTCGAACCGATGACCTTTTGCATGAAAGGCAAACGCCTTACCTCCATGCTATCTCCCGGGCCCCAACTTTAGGTAAGTCTGACTAAATTTTAAAATACTAGGAGAACTCACTATGTATGGAATAAATGCCAACAAATTCAAGAACTAAAGGATTTGGATAAATGCCTAAAAACATAAAACCAAGCAAAATTCAATCAAGAAGAAACAGAGAATCTGAACAAAATAATAACTAGAAAGGAGATAAAATGATTAATTAAAATCTACATATATTTAGTTATGTGACATATTAAATATATATTTTAATATTGTTAAAAAGTTGATACCTCTTGAGTTTCAAATTCAATGACAAATCAAAATTCCAATGGAATATTAAGTTTTATTAAATCCATTAAATTTTTTTTTAATCTTAAAATTTGTACAGATTCACAAAGTTCCAATAGCCTAAGCAATTTTTTTTTTTTTTTTTGGTTTTTGGGCCACACCCAGTGACGCTCAGGGGTTACTCCTGGCTATGCACTCAGAAGTCGCCCCTGGCCTGGGGGACCATATGGGGCACGGGGGATCGAACCGCGGTCCGTCCCAGGTTAGCGCGTAAGGCAGGCACCTTACCAACAGCGCCACCGCCCGGCCCCTAGCCTAAGCAATTTAAGAATAAGCCTAAATGCCTTACACATATTGACTTTTAATTACATTAAGTTTATAGTAATGCAAAGTTTGGTATTGGCATTAAAGCAGATACATCTATCAATGGAACATAAGAGAACCAGAATGAAACCTACAAACAGGGTCAATTAATTCACAACAAAGATACCAAACACATAATGGAGATAGTATAGTGTCTGATAAGTGGTGCTGGGAAAATTAGAAAACTACATGTAAAATAATTAAAATGGATCCTTTTACATCAGACACAAAAAATAAACTCAAGTGGACTAAAGGTTTGTAAATATAAATTCCATAGAAAAACAAACAGAAAGTCCCTGGCTTTAATCTCAATGATTGGTTAGTGGGTCACAAACAGTGCTCAGGGATTTCTCCTGGCTCTGCACAAGAAAACACTCCTGAGGTGCTCAGAGGACCATAGGGGATGCTAGGGATGGAACCCAAATTGGCCATGCATCAGGAAAGTGCTTTATCCATTGTACTACTGTCTCTCCACCCCTCAATGATATTTTCAGATTCAAAACTTGAATACAAAGGTAAAGAAGCAAAAACAAAAAAATCATAAACAAAATGAAAAAGCAACATACAAAATAAGAGAAAACATTATAAATCATGACTTCTTAATCATGTCTTGGTTAACATCCAAAACATTTTTCTAAACCTCATTTTTAAATTGACATGAAACTCATGTGAGTCAATTTAAAAATAAAATAATCCAAATAAAAATGTGCAGAAGATGGACCAGAAAGCTCTATGGGCTGGAAAACATATTTTGCATCCTCAATGCCTGGGTTCAAGTTAAAGTACCATGAGTCAGAAGTAGCCCCTGAGAACTGCTGGGCGTGAAATATATGCATCAACAAGAAAGGGCACAAGATCTGAATAATTTTTTTCTAAAGACAACAATTAAATGGCCAACATGGGACCAAGAAAATGGCTCAATATGTTAAACATATGCCCTGCCAGGTATATCCTTGACACCATATGGCCTCCCAATCCCACAGGTATCACTCTTCAGCCATGAGCACCACTGGGTGTTCAAACCACCAAAATAAAAAATGTTTGGGCTTTTTTGTTTGTTTGTTTGTTTTGGTTTTTGGGCCACACCCGGCAGTGCTCAGGGGTTACTCCTGGCTGTCTGCTCAGAAATCGCTCCTGGCAGGCACGGGGGACCATATGGGACACCGGGATTTGAACCAACCACCTTTGGTCCTGGATCGGCTGCTTGCAAGGCAAATGCCGCTGTGCTATCTCTCCGGGCCCCAAAATACAAATGTTTAGCACAAAGACAGAAGGGTATGTGGCATACTAATCAGGAAAATACAAATCAAAAACAGAGCGTTGGGGAAATAAGCTCAAAGATGAATGCTCTTGCTATGTAAACAAGAGGCCTGTGTTCAATTCAGTCACTGCAAAGTCCTCCAAGCACGGCCAGAAGTCACCCCACAGAACTGAG